>JASDQU010236357.1:5060-15580 GCA_032191745.1 Picea mariana
CAAGAAAGCACGGACTCCTACGCTTGTCTAAAAACCATAAAACAATTTTTTTTTTTTTTTTTTTATCCAATATCAACTAAGAAAAAACAGGCTAAGGGTAAGAAGCCCTAACCTACTGACTGTTCAACCCTGGGCTCAAACACATAAAAGGAACACTTCTCACCACAGGAGGGGATGACTGCCCCACCCTGATTGAAAAGAAACCTGTTAAAGCACACCTCTGTCACTGAAACAACACGCGTGCAAACACGTGCTGAGCTACAACAGGGAGCGTGTACCCGCGGGCTGCACTTGTACAGGCCGCGTGTATGTATAAATCACAAGAAAAAAATAAACACAGGCAACCCAAACTAGGAAGAGGCCTCTGGTATTGATAACTAGGGTCTCTTGAAGGCTTGGATGCTTCTTCTTAACAGAAAAGAAAAATAATTGCAAGGAATAACAAAACGCAATAAAGCAAGCTGAGACAAGACTGTGAACCAGCAAGACTCAGACAGGATCTAGAAATCCCCCTGAGAATGTAAAATTCTGACAGGGAAGAGGAGGACTATCTCTCAAGCTCTCTGAATCCTACACGCTACTGAAACCTCTGCAGCAAGCGTTCACACGCGGGCTATAGAAGGTTAGGGCACGGGCACACGTGTGCAGGCCTTCTGCAGGCCGCGTGTACCTCTGTGTGTCCTGAAAATTACCGTCAAGCAATAGTCAAGGAACACTGGTATAAAGAACTAGGCTCCCTGCTAGCTCAGGCCTTACTGAAAAAAAAAAACAGGCAAAGAAACAGAAAATCTAATCTCTTAAACTACCCAAAAACTAAATCCAGAAACCCTAAAGAGTATCTTCCCTAGTGGAGTCGCCAATTCTGTTGTTGGGAAATAATACCCTACAGACTAGCAAGCTAGGGCTAGGCTTGCATGCAGATTTTTACCTTAAAGAAATGACCTTTTAACCTACCACCCCAAAACTTAAACCCTTCTTTCACGATACATGCATGGAAAGGAACTACTAACCTTTTTACTGATGTTTGGTGTAGATCCTTCGTTGCGCTCTTCACTACTTGCTTGCGCAGCTCCTTCCAAAGTTATCCTGCAATCAACACAAACTGTCACGCATGCATGCTACTTTTCTACTTGAGGGTTAGAAATTAAGCATAAATCACACATACCACATATAACTCATGCATTGGGATGGGAAAAGTATTCTTTTATTATTTTCAAAATGAATCAACTTACAATAGTAGTCAAGACCGGCCACTACTCCTTGATCCCGATCCTTGGCTCCTCCTCTTCTTTTGTCCTCCAACTGATTTGCGTTAATTCTCCTTAGGCTTGAGGAAAGGCTAAAGGGTTGGGACAAATTGATTCGGAAAATGGGCAGAGTTTCTTCGCTATAATTTTCCTCTTCCAAATAGTACCCCTACCCCTTCTTTTATAGGCTAGAAGGAGCTAGGGTTTTGGATGAACTCTCAGCCATGCATGGCTGGGAGTTTCAATTAACTGACCCATAGCTTTTTGTCCTGTCGGAAAATTTATTATTTTTGAGTTTTGTTAGGTAAACGTGGGCTGTAGTAGGCCTGCCAATGTTCAAACGCGTGCAGTAGTGGGTTAGGGCGCGTGTGACTTTACTTAAGAGGTTTTTCAAAGAGGTTGTTCAGCAGATGTCTTGGCAATGAAAGGATATGAGTTGGCCTAATGCCAGGTAAGCATGTGTGGTGAAATTTAGGGTTATAACAATTGGTCAACTAAGTCGAACATGATGGACAGAGAAACGCGAAGAAAAATAAGAAAAATGAGGAAGTGCAGGACATAGAAAGTGATGAGAAGGACAACGCATCATAGGAAACTACACCTGACTCACCTGCAGGAGGAAGAGGAGATGAAGTAAACCAAGAGGAAGGAGGGGAAGAAGAAGACAAGCAAGAAAAAGGTGAAGTGACACTGCCAAAGGATCCCCTTACAGAGGCTGAGACATCAAATAAAAGGAAGCTTTCTCCATAGAAACCCTCAGCACAGAACAAGACCCGAGCCAATAATCCTTAGTCACAGAATGTGCTCACAATGGATGATATCGAGCTCATCATCACAGTTGTAGAGGACACTTCAGAATACATCTTGCAGAAACATGGAGCAAAGAAGGATTCAATGTATGATAGAGTAGAGAAGGAGCTCAGAGACACACAACAAGCTATCCATTCGAATCACGCAGTGCCTACTGCGCCTTCTTCAACAGAAAGTGTAGAATTGGGGGATGAGCCCACCCAATTATGAAGGCTAGAAGATGCAACTAAGGCTCGACTCCGTCAAGTCCAAAAATAAAAGGAGAAGGCCATAGAGGCATTAAAGAAAGAAAAGGAGGAGGTCCTCGAGCAACTTCGAGTTGCACAAAAAGAGAAAGATGAACTTAGGGTGATGTTTGAAGAGGACAAGAAGAAAATACAGAAACAGAAAGACCAATTGTTCCCAGAGCAGATTGGGTTCAAAGAGGCAGTCACTAAAGCATTTTTCTTTGTGACAGGCTTGGAACAAGAGGAAGAAGAATCAATAGAGATACAAGTAGGGAAGCTTGTTGAGGCCATTTAACAACTTCAAGAAAGAATAATGGAGCTAGAAATCCAAGCAGTGTCGAGCACTCTGTAAGAAGTGCACGATCAGAGTAAAGAAGATGCAAGGAACACAATAGAAATAATTAGGGAATTAGCATCAGAGTGTAAATAATTATGTGATCAAAGTGCATAGACCTATGAGCGCCTTGTAGAAGATCCAGAGCTGAGGAAATTGGAAGCACAACTCCAGTAGGTGAAGCAACAGGCATCCACCGTGCAAGCATGGATGAAGCTTCTTACTACAGTTGAGAAGATGAAGAGGTCATAGGAGTAGCACATAGTTCAGTAGAAGGTTACTACCATCCAGAGAAAGGTTATGGAAGTGACACAGAGACTCCATCCAGTGCAGGATGAAGCCTGCACAATTTTTGAAGAAGTTGAAGGAAAAGGATCGCAGCTAGACCAACTAGTTGCGACAGTGGAACAATGCCTGAAAGGCACTATTATTGAGAAAGTGATTCAGGAGTTCATAGAGTAGGAGGCCCTAGTGAAGAAAAAAAATTGAGGTAGCTTGAGCTAAGATCAAGGCCTTCGAAGCATCCCTTCCTAGATTTGAGTGACTCGGGACGCGTCACAGGTGAGTGTTTGGCGCCTGTTGACCCTTGACCAAGTTTTGAGGAAACATTGGTCATGTTTGAACTTTTCTAGGACTTCGACAGACTGGTTGAAGATGGAGCACCCAAACAGAGCAGAGATCGAGGGATCTCACCTATTTTGTGGGATTTTGGGGCTTCTAGGGTTTATGTAACAAGTATGGGATGTTGTTCCATGGGTTTACCCATGTTTTAGGCCTTTTTTTAATGTATAAATTAGTAGCTAAGGATGTAAGTTAGAAAAACTGGTAATTGGCTTAGTGCTAGACTGTTTAAGTTGTCTTCGTGCAATAATATGTAAAGGTTTCTAAGTGTGAAGAAAAATTGTTGGATTTGGTGCATATTGTGTGTTAATACTTGCAGAGCTAAGTCCAAGTAATTGTAAAAGGCTTCGTACTAATAAGGAGTTGGATTTGTGCCTTGACCTAATTCGGGGAAGGAGGATCTAGCGAGGTGCACGTAGATCTCCCATCCTTTGAGGAGTTGGCTCTGTGTCTTTATGCACAGGAGCAAAAGAATGTAGAAAGCTTGCAGACTAATAAAGAAGAAGAAGAAGAATTGGTGGACGTATTCCCACACTAGGGTGAACCACGTATATCATGTGTTGATGTTCTTTGTGCGATGTTATTTATGTTGATTATGTGATTATTTACTTAGTGTTGTTGATGATATGTATAATGAATGCATCTGATATTGTAGCTTAGTGATTTATGATACTTGATTGTTGGATCTGAGTAAATGCCATGTTCTATGTGATCAAAAGTACTTGATCTTGGTTTCTACTACGTTGATCTGTAATTAGGGTTTAACCTGTGATGTGGATAGAGTTCAAGAACTAATGCATGTTATTGGCTAAGTGATTTTCCAAGTGTTGTGATCACATATCTGTGTCCCAGCTAGGTTGTAGACACCTGAGTCCTGCAACCCCCCCTGCCTCTGCCTCAGGTGAGACTTCATTTTCTTCACAGGTGTTGCCAAAAGGGTTGGTAGTTAGGGTTTTGTTGGTGCATTGTTGAAGCATTGAAGCCTGGGTCTGCCCCTATTCCAATAGTGTTTTATGATTTTTTTTAAATCATATAGAAGAAAATGATAAATGTATATCACAATATATAAGAAAAAATGCAATAAATATCTCATAAAAACTTCAGATTTGACCTTTACTTAGTATAATAAGTTGATCTCCATACATAGATCTACAGATTTGGTACAATAGAGAAAGATAGAGAAGTATAGGTTGCATGCACCCTTCAGATACAATAATATAGATAAATAGAGCCTCCTGGGTCCCCCACAAGTGAATGAAGGTCTATACAAGATCAATTTATTTCCCTGGAAAGCTGTAACCTTCAGATCTGGTGTTGGTGTGTCGCCCACTGGCTGGAAAAGCTAGGAATTTTGGCCTCTTTGAAGATGACCTCCAAATATTTTGAAAACACTGCCAAACTGTAGATCGGGAGCTATTGAGTGCATATGGATAAAGTATGGGATCAAAACCTCAGATATAACCTTCCAACCCAATTCCTCCTCAAGGAATGTTGTGTCATTCTTCAACAAATATGCCCAACTAAATAATAAAATAGATATGCAGAATAAAACCCTCAAACAATTGATGCAAAAAGGCACTATGGTGGTATAAATCACTCTTGGAATGTGTTCTTCTCTATACCTATCCTCCCCAAGTAAAATCAAATCTTTTATCCTCAACTGGTGTGCCCAACCTTATGGAAAACCATTCAACATGTGCCCTACTTGCTCAAATGGCTCCTGAATTAAATTTGGACTGAATAAAATGGTGAGGGAGGAGTATTTCACCTCCTTGGCCAAGCTTGGACCAGGAGCAAAGGGATCATTCACCTCATTGCTGGTCTCTATGTTTTATTGACTCAAAACCTTCAAAATGTAAGTTTCATATCTCAAATGAACTCAATAGAAGAATAACATGAATCAGGAGTGAGGTGCCCTCCTCTTTCTTTTATACCTCCATATTATAATTCTCTGTTGAGTTACTTTATGATTTTTTCTAAGTTTAGTTTTTTTTAATTTCTCCTTAAGTCAATAAACGTTTTCCCTTTTCATCCAAGTCACTTTAGTAAAATAATCATTAAATCACTTAGTGACAATTTAGTGTCTCCTACCCCTTTTTCCCATTGGACTATAGTCTAGAGGGGTGACTAGACTATTAAGTCCTCCTTTGTCCTTGTCAAGGAGAGGGGGACATCATAGTATCCCCTACTGGAAATTTCTTGACCACAAGAAATTTTGAACTTGTTTGTTGTATTACTTGTTCATTCTCCCAAGTGGCATCTTCTATAGAAAAAAAATTCCATTTTACCAAGTATTACTTAACATCCTTGTTCCTTATTTGTTTCTCCCTCACATCCAAGATCCCCTTTGGAATCAAAATCAAGTGTCCTTATTCATCAAATGGTGGTCACTCTTCATTATCTACAACATGTTTCCCCAAGGCTCTTTTTAAGTAAGATACATGGAAAACATTGTGGATTTTTCTCTCCGGTGGTAATTTTAGTTCATATGCAACTTCTCCAATTCTCCTTTGCACTTCATAGGGACCATATAAGCATGTTTTGAGCTTCTCAGTTCCATTATTCTTCATATATTATTGTCTATACAGTTGTAGCCTTAGATACACCATGTATCCTACCTCAAAAGTGTGCTCCACCCTCTTTTTTTCATCATATAATTTCTGTTGGTTTTGAGCTCTATGCAAATTGTCTTTGAGCTCTTTAAGGATGTCTCAGATTTCCTGTTTCCATTAATTTTCCATAGGGGCCCTGCTATATCCAAACATAATTTCAACAAAGGTAACATGATCATAACTATAAAAAGATTTAAAAGGAGACATACCAATAGACAAGTGGTGAGTGGTGTTATAGCAATATTCGCCCAAATAAAGCCATTTGACTCATGCCTTTTGTTGCCCTAATACATAATTTAAAAGGTAACCTTCCACCCATTTGTTCAATATTTATGTTTTTCCATTAGTTTATGGATGGTATCTAGTGCTAGGAGTCAACTCAATGCCCACCAACCTAAACAGTTCCTGCCAAAATATGCTCATAAAATTGATGTCCCTGTCACTCACAATTGTCTTGGGCAATCTGTGCAACCTGAAAACCTCCCTTAAAAACAATTCAGCCACCTGAGATGCGCTATATTCCATGGAGATGGCGTAAAAGTGGGAAAACTTAGTCAAGCAATCTACTACCACAAATATACAACCTTTCCCTTGTGTTTTTGGGAGCCCTGTAATGAAGTCCATAGATATACTCTCCCACTTATGCTCTAGAATGGGAAGAGATTGTAATAGGACTATAGGGTGAATGTGCTCACCTTTATTCCATTGGAAAGTGGTGCACTCCTTGATGTGATGCATGATCTATCCCTTGAGACCCTTCTAAGCAAACATTTCTCTTATCTGCATGTATGTCTTAAGAAATACTTGGTGCCCTGCTAGTGGTGAGTCATGGAATGCTTGAAGCACCCTTTTTTTGAATGAATATTCTGAAACTAGATAGATTCTTCCCTTGGAATAAATAATGTCAGCAATAATTCTGTACATATCATCCTGCAGCTTCCCATACATCAACTCACATGCAAATTTATTTTTAGAGTACTCCACCAATAGAAGAGATTTCCAGTCAACTGATATTTTTGTCATGGAATAGGCTGAGGGCCTTCTAGACAAGGCATCTACTACTACATTATTCTTTCCCTTGATATATTATGTGTCAAAGTTATATGCTTGGATATTTCCTACCCATTTTTCCTTCCTTTCATTAAGGTATTTTCGCACAAGAAAGTACTTGAGGTTGTTATGGTCAGTTCTCACCACAAATTTTTATCCAACTAGATATTGCCATAACTTGGCCAATGCGTGCATTATGGATAGCATTTCCTTTTCATAAATGGTGTATAGTAGTTCAATGCCCATCAATTTTTATCTCTCATAGGTAATATGGTGCCTATTTTGCATGAGAACAATTCCCACACCTTCACCAAATGCATCACATTCCAATATGAAAGGTTGAGAAAAATTAGGTAGAGATAATATAGGACAAGTACTCATTACCTTTTTCATTTTCTCAAATGTGGACAATGCCTCACCACTCCATCCAAATTCCCCCTTCCTGGTCATGTCAGTTAGGGGTGCACACAATTAGGAGAAACCCTTGATGAATTTCCTATAATAGATAAAGATGTCAAGGAAACCTTTGAGTTCTGTAAGTGTTTTTGGAGTGGGCCAATCAATGATGGTGTGAATCTTCTCCCGATGAACCTATACCCATTTTCCCCCAATAATGTGCCCCAAGTAGAGGACCTATTTCATCCCAATTTCACATTTTGATTCTTTGGCATATAAGGATTGTTTTTCCATGATGCTTAGCATTTCATCCACATGTTTAAGGTGATCCTACCATGTTTTCTTGTAAATCAACAAATCATCAAAGAATACAAGCAAATACTTCCTCAACTGCTCATTGAACACATGGTTCATGCAAGACTGAAAAGTGGTTGGCTCATTCGTTGGGCCAAAAGGAATGACAAGGAACTCATAATTCTCAAAGTGACATCTGAAGGATGTCTTATGTACATCTTTCTTCCTCATCCTGATTTGATGGTAACGAGAGCGCAAATATTTTTTTGTGAAATATACTGCACCATGTAGCTCATCCAACAATTCATCTATCATGGGAATGGGATACATGTTCTTGATAGTTCTCTTATTTAGGGATATGTAGTCTATGCACATGTGCATAGTCACATCCTTATTTTTAACCAGTATAATTGATGATGCAAATGGGATTGAACTTGGTCTGATGTGTCCCATGGATAGTAATTATTTGATGGTGATTTCTATCTCATCCTTGTGCTTCTTGGGATGTCTGTAAGGTGTTGTGATGACTGGTTTGGATCCTTATTCTAATTTAATAATGTGTTCAAACCCTCTATCAGATGGTTGACCTAGAGGAATCAACTCAAACACCCTTTTATGATTGTGAAGGATTTTTTTCATGTCTAGAGGGTATTTCTTGAGTTCTCCATCCCCTACTTCCATAACGAAGCATTCAGCTGCATAGGCCACCTCTTCTTTCCTAAATATGGCATGCATTTTCTTGGAAGTCACAACTCTTGGTGACTCTCTTTTCATTCCCTTGAGTGTGATCCTCTTACCCTCTTCTATATTAAAGGAAATTTTGATGGTTTTATAGTTGGTGGTAATGGGTCCCAAGGTACTAAGCCACTGCACACCGAATATGATATTAGTTTCTGGGATGTCCACCACATAAAAATACCATATCAAGGTGTACCTACCTAATGTTAAACTCATATGTGGGACATATTTGTCACAAGCTATAGTGAACCCTCTTGTAAATTCAACCGAGAACCCCTCAAATCCTACTGTGGGAGTGGGCCTCCTTTCTACCATGACAAGATCAATGAAATTGTGAGAAGCCCCTCCATATATCAATATTGTAGCTCATTTCCCCTGTACAACACCCTTCATCTGAAAAGTATTGAACTTAGGTACTCCACTCATCGATGCAATAATGATCTACTTGAGGCCTTCCTCCTGATGTGGGAGCCATTCATCACCTTGCACCTGTAAGGCTTGTTTTTTCTTGTTATGTTGTTTTTTCCTCCCCATATGACTCATTCTAACTATCAGACACCACCTCTATATAGTGGATCTTCCCTTTACTCCAACATTTATGACCCAACTTCCATGATTCTTTACATGTGAAACATAGTTTCTTCCTTCTCAAATCACTCCTTGTAGCTTCATCCATTTTTCCATCTACTTGGTATCTCTCCCCCTAGTAAACATTGGAGGATTAGGCATAACTTTTTTTTTACTAGTTTCTCCCATTAAGTCTCTAGTGTGCTCAATGGCATCTTGTAGGGTTGCAGTCTTGAAAGCCTTAACCCACCCACATAAAGGATCATTTAATTCCTCTGTATATATTATCAATATATTGGATTCTCACATATCTGGAACTTTGACCACCACCTTCTGAAATTCTTCAATGAAAGCCTCCAAAGTCCTTGTTTGTTTAATCTGTGTGAGCTCCTTGAAATGAAGCTCATGATCCTCCCTTTCAAATTAGTCAATGAGCCTTTGAGTGAAGTCCAGGTAAGAAGTGACATGCTCATTCCCCAATGTAGTCATCCCATGAAACCACCAATCATGGGCCTTTCCCATCATATGCAGGGTTTCATATTTGATGGCATTCCCTTCTTCCATGGTACTCAATTGTAAGTAAGCATCCAATTTCTATACCCATGCCTTGGCAGAAATATGATTAGTTCCATCAAAGGTAGGCATCTACATTCTACTTGTTTTGCACCCTAACTCACTGTCACCCCTGTGATGTTCCTTGGATTTCCTCTTGAGTGTGAGGTGGTAAAATTATACTAAGGAAACCTACCTCCTGAATCTTGCACTCATATTGTTGTAGTATCTCTCCACATTTTCCCACTCATTCTCCATGGTCTCTTGGTTCAAGGGGTTATAGTCCCCTTGCTGAGTATTTCTGAAAGTATGAATGTATGGTCTAGGGGTGGCTCTACTAGCCACATGATAATGGAAAGGTATGCTCCCTATGGGGCCTTTGTGTATAGACTCCTCATGATTCCCATTTCCCCCATGAGAACCGCTGGCATCATTATTACCTCCAAACACAAATGGATCTTTACCATGCTTTTGTTCCATCAAGTACTGAGAAAGAACATGTTGTTGCTTGCTATGCTCCTCCATTAGAGCTACCATTTTTTCCTATTCTCTTTGAAAATTCACAAGAGATAGTTTTAGATCAGCTTGGACCTTGAATAAATGGTCTTACATCTCTTCCAAGTGGTGTTGCAATGCACCATGGTTTCTTTGTATCAAACACTCTCTTTTATAATAATGATTCCTCTAATTCTCGAGTCTCTCCCATTCTTAATTCTTCATCTTCCCCTTCAAAAATACCTTCTAATGGTTATCCCCCGTGGCCTCTTCTTTTTGGGATTAGAAATAGTCACAGGATGGAAAAGGAAATCTCTCTGATACCACTGTAATGTTAAAAAGGCCTTTGTAGCCTCATTGTAATAATTTCTCTCAAACAGATGTGTGGAGCAGCCACAACTCTTCTCAGAGATAACTACCACCATTCGAGCAAGTTGTTTTTAGTTCTGCAGTTTTACAATTTCAACCTATTTTATTTATTCAATTGAAGTTATTGTTCACTAGATATATGTTTTTCTCTGTATCTCTATCTTATTGTATTTAGTTTGTTATTCATTTTGTTCTGCTCATAAACTCG
>JASDQU010236358.1:3613-17025 GCA_032191745.1 Picea mariana
CTGAGATAATGGTTTGTGGGATCCCAAAATGTAGCCATACTTGTTCAAAGAAGATCTTGGCAGTGGCTTTTTCTGTGATGTTTTTCTTGCAGGTGGCTAGAATCGCCATCTTGGAAAAGAGATCAACAACCACAAAAACACAGTCATTTCCCCTCTTGGTGGACGGGAGGACCAACATGTAGTCCATTGAGATGGATTCCCATGGCCTATCAGGATTATGCATAGGGTTGTGCAGGCCCTGTTTCTTAGTGGTCGGTTTGGAAATAACATAGGTGGTGCAGGACGTGATATAATTGTCGACATCCTGTAGAAATTTTGGCCAGTAGAAATGTTTCTATAGAACTGCCACTGTCTTTTCGATGCCAAAGTGTTCTGCGACCCGAATGTAGTGAGCTTCCCAAATTAGCTTCACGCGCTCGCTTGATGGAATGGAAAGATGGCCTAGACAACACAACAACCCATCTTGAATATGGAAACTAGCGACCACTGAGTTAGCGCCCAACATTTGGTAGGTGGTGGAGAAGTTAGGGTCTTTCTCATAGAGGTGGGGCCATCCATAGGTCTCGTGGCCACAAGAGTCTAGCACCGTGGTGAGTGTCGCGACTAGAGGTCAGTTGAGGCAATCAACAACTCGGTTTGTACTTCCTATTTTATACTTGATGTTGAGGTGTAACTGCTGTAAGTATGTGGACCAATTCTGATCGCGATCATTCTGCAATTTTCCTTGGGTCTACATGAACTATAGTGACTTGTGATCAGTGTGGATGACTGTCTCATTCCCAAGAATGTAATGTCTCCACTGGCGGCAGGCTTGCACAATGGAGTACATTTCTTTGTCGTAATTAGGTTAATTACAAACAACATTTGATAGTGTCTCACTATGATATGCCACAGGGTGGACATGTTGAGTGAGAACGATGCCCACAGCATAGTCTAAGGCATCTGTCTTGATCTCAAAGGGATGTTGCAGGTCCGGTAATGAAATTACTGGGGATGAGCACAAACGCTTCTTCAAGTCATCGAAGGCTTGTTGTTGGGACAAGCCCCACACAAATTTTTCCTTACCACCACCCCTGGTTACTTGGCTGAGGGCTCAATATGCGATATGAGAGAATCCCAAAATGAACCTGCAATAGAAATTGGCAAGGCCCAAGGAGCTTCAAAGTTCAGTGAGTGTGGTTGGGTTTGGCCAGTCACAGATGACCTGGATCTTGGCTGGATCCACATGCACACCATGTCAATCAATGATGTAGCCTAAGTAATGGACCCTTTCCATGATGAAGGATCATTTTTCCAAGTTTGCATATAGTTTGTGCTGTCGGAGGGTGTTCAGAACCTGCTAAATATGTTGCAAGTGTTCCGCCCAAGTCTTGTTGTATATGAGGATGATGGACGATATCCTNACACCACTACAAAAGTATTGGTGAAAGTTCGTAGGATATCGTCCATCATCCTCATAAAATTTGTTTGAGAATTTTCCAAACCAAAGGGCATGACCAGCCATTCAAAAAGACCTTCTTTTGACTTGAAGGCGATCTTCCATACATCTGTTTGCTCTATTGGGACATGGTGGTAGCCAGACTTCAAATCAATCGTATTGAAGTATTTGGCCC
Organism: Picea mariana; assembly: GCA_032191745.1. Lineage (NCBI taxonomy): Eukaryota > Viridiplantae > Streptophyta > Pinopsida > Pinales > Pinaceae > Picea > Picea mariana. The sequence goes on from JASDQU010236358.1 coordinate 5,227, forward strand.
CCATGAGATGATCAAGGAGGTCATCGATTCGGGGAATTGGGTATTGGTTTCGGAATGTGATTTTATTCAGGTTCTGGTAATCAATGTAGAGTCGCCAGGTCCCGTATTTCTTCTATACCAGGATGATTGGGCTCTCACAAGGAAATGAGCTGGGACGTATGTGCCCCTTGTGGAGTAGTTCTTTGATCTGCCTATTGATATCCTCATTTTCTAATGGAGAGCAGCGGTAGACTGACGCATTGGGTAGCGGTGCACCTGGGGTTAGATTGATGGGATGATTGACCTGGCAGTGCAGAGGTACCCTAGTAGGAGAGGAGAATATATTTGTTTATTCTTCCAAAACCTTATCCACTTTCTTCTATTGCGTGGAGAGATTGGCCGCGGAGGCCCTGGATGTGGTTGTGATATTTCTCTCACTCTGAGAGCAAATCACGAAGAATACAAATTTCCCAGTATGAGAGATGAATTTCCTACATTTCTTGGCAGAGATCAAGGAAATAGCACTAGGAGGGACTGCCTCGGGTATCCTGTACAATTTCCTATTCAAAGTAATAATAACACTACAAGGCCTAGATTCATATACAACATAATGTTTCCATAAATAAGGTTGGCCCAAAAGAACATTACAAAATTCGAGAGGAGAAACGTCACACAATACCTCATCTTTGAAGGGTTTGATGTCGTACGATAGTTGGCATTGTTGGATGATGCGTGTTGATGATAAAAATCGCAACGAGGAATTTCACCTGCAAAGTATTGTTAAATCTTATTATTTAAACTATGATAATTATATATAATACTAGTAGGTGGGACCCCCTTGTAGACTGGAGGCTCGGAGATAGTCATATCACACATTTTATGTTGTTGTTTCGATGCTGCTTATAGGGTCTTATATGGTTTATGATGTAGTCTTGGTTTTGTTTTGACATAATGACAGGTGGATGATTCATTTTATGTGATGTTCTGTTATTCGAAGCTTTGATTTTATGTTATGATTGGCATATATTTACAGTGATATTCTCGGCCATGTCACCATGATTTGTTACCTGGCTACACCTGCACAAGACATATGTTAGTAACAACATAAACCAAAAGAAATGGGAAAGAGACTTAAAAAAAAATCCAAAAGAAAGGGCCTATACTATGCTATGTTAGAAGTTATGTGCAATGAAAATGAAACAAGTTAGTGTTAAATCCTAACTACAAATGGTTAGTGGCTATGTGATTTTCAATTGAGTTATATTGGATGCATTTGATATCTGGTATGGTATGGTTTTGGCAATGGTTAATATGAATTTTGGGTGGCACATTTGGTAAGCAATTAGGTCGCAGATTTCAATGGTTTGGAGTTAATGACATGGTTAATGTATTGGTGATCGATGGTTGTCATGTACTTTAAAATTGAATGTAGAGGAAGATGGAAGCGACGTGCAGTAAATGCACGTCACTCGATACTTCTCCCATCGGGCCATCACCCTATTATGGTTATTGTTGCATTTGGTTTTGCTGGTGGTTAAGCTCTGAGATCTAAGCCAGGGAAGGAAGTGCTCGACCAAATCACCCTTTTTTAAAGCTATTGGTTACAGGTATGGTTATTTTCACCCATCCATGAATTTATCTCTGTTTATGAACGAACTATGGCTCAGTGATGCATTTCTTTGTGTTTTCCTGAGATTGGCAAATGTGAATGCATGGGTATTCTCTCTGGAATGACTGTGTGGTTATTCATTTTGCAAATAAAAGAATTGGTTGGTTGAGTTATGCATTTGTTGGTTGTTCTATGTGGTGAAAACTACAATGGCTCTCTGTTGTTTTAAGTGGACATGGGTATTATCACTCTGTTTTTTGTTGGAGGGTTTTTCTCTATTTATCCTTACTAGTTGCTTCCTCACAATTATGAGGGTAGCCATATCCAGTCATATTCGGGTTGTTTATGGTTCCTGTGCATTTTTTCGAACTACCGTTGGGTCACTGTGTATTATCCAGATTCATGGTTGTGGGTTATTCACTTGGTCGTGGGATTATTTTTGTGGTATTAGCATCAACATATCTCAGAAGTCAATTATAGGGTGGCCATTACGCCAAGATGTATGCTTTATGGTTGTTGGTGATATAAATTTTGCCTCAGGTCTGTATTCCCACTGGAATTGTTATAAATTAATTTGTCTCATGAGGAATGCATAGGGGTTATGCCTCTGTGTGTTCTGGGTACTTTTTACTGTCCAGTGGGCATTTGTTGCTCCTCTGCATTGTTAACCTACCCCACCTGTCGTTGAACTGTTGCACCATTTCACAGACTTAGAGTTATAAGAAACCGTGTGTTGTATCGAAGGGTCTTTGCTTATTGGTTGATATGTTTGGAGGACCTCCAGTCTCTCAGTACTATTGTTGATCGAGCAAACTCTTAATTGCTTCCTTGTGTTCTTTATTATAGAGTCTGTTTTTTCTAAAAATCCCAACTATCTTATTCGAATTAGGCATCTTTCTGATTGTCAAAGATTGGTTGTAAAATTGAGTGGTCATAATAGTTGCATTGAGTATTATCTCATCTCTATTTGATTGAGTTGTTGGAAAGTTGTGATCAAAGAAGAGAAATGATATACAGTCAAAGGGGCTACCTCTTTTTCATTACGACAGTTGCATCGAAAACCTAGCTCATTTTTATTTGATTAAATTAGTTGATTGGCAGTCAGTGATAATATGAAGTCAATGGATGTCTCTTATCGTTATGCTTTCTATTGGTGCATGCTTACAATGTGGTTTCAATTGCTAGTTGGTGGTTGCTATGTGTTTCATTAGTCCTAATCAAGATCATGGCAAATTATGGAAATTGATGACTATGATTTCATTGTTTCACTGTGTATGTATTATGGAGGCATCATGCATGCTTGATTTAAATTGCATCATCAATGATGAATCTCGGGTTTTGTATTATGGTTTCATTGCAACGTTTTATTAGTTGATATAATGAAAAGGCATGAAATCAGGCTAGTTTTAAAAATTCTGTTCAATATGGAAAAAATACATGTGTATATGTTTGATTTGGGCGATTGCGAATTATGGACAATTTTGATATTTGATGGATAGAGATGAAGCAATATGGTTGTGTGTCCCTTTTGATTTTGTTTTAAATGAAAAGAAAGGAAAAGAAGGAAACCAAGTATTCTCTTAACATGACTGTTGAAAGGCATAGTGATTATGAGTATGATTACAGACTGTGTTAATTGAGAAGTTTGAATAAACTGAATGTGGGGCATTGAACAGTTTTGACACACAGTGATTGTTTAATTGGTATTGGTATCTTTTGTATTGAATACAGAGTTGTTTTTATGGATTACTTGATTTGTTTTAAGGACAATATTTGTTTTTTACCTACCATTCTCTCACCTTTTCTCACATTACAAGTCCCCTTGCCTTCCCATATTCACTATCCACTCCCTCTTCTTAAAATTAAATTATAGTTAAGTTAAACTCTACATTATAACAGTTAAAGGATGACACATGGATGAGTTACAATGATATATTCTTTTGATTTACTTTACAGTTGATTGTTTGATGATTTGTTGAGCAGTAATCATGATCTATCCCCCTTTCATTTTAACACTTTTCGCTCAATACAATCCCTCATATATCCCAGAACTCTTATTCACCCCCTTCTCATTGACAAGTATTAAACAATTTGTATGGATTGGATTGCATGAGTCTGATGTGTTGTTGAGCTAAACTTTGTTTCATATTTAAAAGAGATGTCATGTATGGTTGTTGAAGAAACTAGTTGCTAATCAATAATGCATACAAGAATGAGCTTTTTCAGCAGAGGTAGCCATGGTCAAGGTAACAGAGGAAGAGGAAATTGGAACAGGGGCCCTAGAAGGACAAGGTTTTCTATACATTTTGATGCAGACTCGCAAGAGTTGAGCCGACTATTTCAAGCTGGATTTTTTAAATGGATTGGACAAGGAGTGATCCAACCTATGCCAGAAAGGCCTCCCTTCCAAGCCCCACATGTCCCTGGTATCCCAGTTCCCCCTCATGTCTCATTACAACCTGAAGTCCCTGAAAATGACGGATGTCAAGATATTGTCCACTCGACAGTCTCCCAACATCGCGGCTGGCCTAACTTGTCTCTACCTGCTCCTCCACATGTTAATCAATCTATCCAAGATGCCCCTACTCACTCACTAGTACATTCTTTCCATGCAAGAAAAAGGTTTAAAACCGAGGCCCACCATGCTCCTAACAAAAGAAAATTTGTTGCTTCCCCCTCCTCACCCTCAAATGACTCTTTCAAATCTATGTCCTCCCGCATGCATTTGAGAGATGATTTCTCTCATGTTATCAATGAGATTAGGCCTAAAGGCTCCACACAGCCTAAGGAAAATTCAGAGAGATCAGAGGGTGACAACAACTACAAGGGTAAGATTGCCTCCCAGAGTGGCAAATATGGGTTTTAAGTTTTTTTATTTATTGATTGTTGAGATCAGTTGACTTCTAAAATTTTGGACAACACACTATTTTTTGGATATATGGATAATATGTTTTTGGAAATAATTTCAATTATTATTGATATAAACTGCCAAATTATGAGAGCGATGATGGGAGCCACAAGGAGGGATGTGTTTGATTGATTAACTAGTTGTGTTATGTTTGTTAAAGAACTAAAGGGAGTCACAAGGGGCCCCACATACTAGTTATTATTTATTAAAAACCCTTATTATGATTTTATTACTTTTCCCCCTTAACTAAAAATTTGGTTGAGTTTTAGTTAACTTAACTAAAAAGGTAGTTTAACTACTTTAACTAATTCTGATTTCTTGAAGGAAAAAGGAAAAGGAGGAACAAAGGGAGAATAGAGGGAGAAGCATACTAAGGTCTGCTCTTGATTTTTATTGAGATAATTCAATTTTCATTCATTCTTTAATTCATTGAAAGCCTAATTATCTTTTATGATAGAAGGGTCCTATTGTAGACAACAAGATTCAGGGTTGAAATACATCATTCAGACACTTGTTTTTTAGAGGTGTTGATCTATCTTTGATAGTCTGTGTAGACTTGTTTGTTTGTGAATTAAATTTCATGACTGATAAAAGCTATTGTGCAGAGTCGAGTGGGAAAAAATTTGTGGCAAGTTGATCTAACTTTTAAAGTTCAGTTTTTTACTTTCTGTCATAAGTCCTTTTGTATGGTTTTCAACGGGGACATCTAAGTTTGACTTTGGTCCAAACTTCCTCTAAGAATTTTGTAAAGAGAACGAGTCTTTGATAAATTGGAATGGAATAAATGATTTCTTTATGTCTCATCTGTGTTGATTATTGAGTTGGTGTTTTTTACTTCTGTCTCTACAATTATTTTTGTATCTGTTATATTCAGAAAATTACATAAATATTGAATTTTTAGCAAACTTTCATTTATAAAAAAATCATCGTAAGCACTTGTAACCAATACTTGTGGATTAGGAAACAATTTTCGATGGTTATAAACATAGGGTGATATTCTAATCTATATTTCTCTAGACAAGTAAGATCTAAAAAAGCTTGAGTAAGATCATTACATATCTTTTCCTCAACATTTATTTGGCGACCATACTGGGGAGATCTTCAATATCTCTCTGGTTGATTTTTATGCTTGATTATCATCGAATACATCTATTTTTCTAATATTGATTCTTTGACTGTTTCATTTCTTAATGAATGTACTTGATGCAAGGCATCCCAATATTGAGCCCAGTCTTCAAGATTAGGCAAACATTGCTTTGAATTTGTTTAACACCATTTTAGACGTTGCTAATACTCAGGATGAGATTAATCTTTCTCTCCCTTACCTATCATCCACAATATGGAATCTAGTGGTGGCTTTGTTGGCACTGGAAGTGCTTCCTCTTCTCAGTCTTTAGCTTCGTCAGTGATTGGTAGCTTATATAGTCACCATGTCCCTGTCTAATCTACCACAAAACCCACCAAAGTCATTAAAAATTATGGGCTTTTTCAATTTGAAGAAGATGCTACAACCACACCATGGCATGTTTCCTCCCCTCTTAACCTAACACCTGCTACTTGTCCACTTCCTAAATTCAAAGAGAATATTCCTAGGTTTTCGGGGAATAACAATGTCACTACAAATGAACACCTAGTGGAATTTTCTAATGTCTATCACAACATAGGATCCAATGACAACGATACTTGCATGTGCTTATTTGTCAATTCCTTGGAAGGTAAGGATGCGGCCGACCTCCTAATATTCTGTCTACTTGGGTGGAGTTAGTCTATTGGTTCAAATCCACCTATGGGCAATATAAAATCCCAGCTGAGTAGTTATGGGAGTACAATAACATCGCTTATAAGGGTGGTGAGACCATCAAGTCCTTCAACTTGCATTTCACCATGTTATACAATCAAATCCATGAACTCATTTGACCTCAGAACCAAGCCGTTTTCATTCATTATTATAATGAATTACCTTCCCCCTACTGTCATAAGTTTTAGGGAAAATCCATTGATAACCTTCGTTCCTCTATGCATACTTATTTAGAGTATGAAGAACAACTTGAAAGAACATGTCTTCCTCAGGGAGAATAAGTTAAACAGGCAGACATGTCTGCCCTCTTACAACTTGTACAAGACATGAATAATCGTATGATAGCGTATGAGTGAAAGGGAAATGTCTCCCCTCTCACCCCTGGGGCTTCATCCTCTTCTGCACCCTTGTTTAGAAATCTAAATGAAAATAATTTTTAGCCTAAAACTATCATGCCTCGTAGTTGGTGTAACTTTTGCGAGGAACACCACGAGGAAACCACGTGTGAGGTAAAGAAGAGTTCCAGAGATAAGATATTTGGTAAAATACCGGAAACTACCATCGTTGTCCTAGATTTTGTAGAGCCAGAAGATGTCATGATCATCAATACTAAGAATAAAGCCTATGCTCCCAAAGGAAAATATGATCCTCCCTACAATTATTCTATCCCAAGCTCATCCTCACCAGCTGCTACTGTTCAGGTTCGTAAGGTTCTTGACAATCAAGGAATTACCTCTCCTCTCCCCTCTTCCAAATACAATATTCTAAGTTAGTTGGCCAACATAAAAGAAAATTCCACCCTTCTAGACATGGTTTCCGTCCCTGAACAACAGAGGCATCTAAAACAATTCATGGAAGGAAAATATTTCATTGTAGCCAACCTCTCTAAAGAGGTAAATGAAGAGGATTTGTCTTTAAATAAAGTAGGTGTACATAACTTTAGTTACTCTATAAAAAGTTCCCCTTTTTATATGTCTGTAAAGATTATGGATAAGATTGCCCATTGTTGCCTCATTGACGACGATTCATGCCCAAGTGTAATGTCGAAGATTATTATGGAAGAGATAGGCTTGTCTTGTACAAATGAAAATGCCAAAAGCATGTTCTCTTATAATAGTCTACAACAAATGACCATAGGCAAGATCAAAGATGTGGCCTTGGTTTTATGTGCACACCCTGAAATAAGGACAACCCTTAATATTCAGGTAATTGATATGCCAATAAGAAATTACTCAATCATCTTAGGAAGAGATTGGCAAGCTTTGACAGGTGGATACCTCTCACTCGACGAGACACACTTATTCGTTCCTTGGAATGGTAAAAACATCATAGTCCTTAGAGAGGGAAGGATTTCACCCTACATAGAAAGTGTTCCACAACCTAATGTGAATTATATCGAAGAGCACCTAGGGGTGTATTCCATCTTTGTAGAGGAGGATAACATTCCCTTGGAAAAAATCGACTTAGACGATGGTATGTGGCACATGCACTTTGATGGTTCATGGTCTAATGAAGGAAACAAAGTTGGCATTATCATGTACTCTCCTGTGGGGAAAATTCATAACTTTTCTTATAGGTTGGAGTTTGCTTGCACAAACAATGTCACTGAATTCAAAGCTTTATTATTAGGCATTGAAAACGCCTATAATCTGGGTTGTGGTCACCTTACAGTTTTTGGGGATTCTAAGCTTGTTGTAAACCTTGTACGTAAGATATAATCTCCTAGAAACAAGTTGATAAAATGATATACCCAAAATGTTTGGGAACTTATCTCGAACCTATTATCTTTCAACATTACTCATGCTAAGAGGGAATTGAACTCAATGGTTGATCGGTTAGCTATTTTTGTAGCCTCTCCTAATCGACAACTTTTGCCACACAGACCTGATTGTACTTTTCAATCTCTATATCTTCCTCATATCCCTGAAAATATATAATCATGGGAGGTCTTCCCTAGTGATGAGAGCATTTGTTCTTTCATTCAAAATGAACCATATAAGCCCAAGGAAATTATATCCATGGAAGATAACAAGATTTCTAAGGGCTTGACTCCTCTAGAGAGTTCAATTTCATCGAGTGATGTAGGCAATGAAGAGAAACATAAATAAGAGGAGTCAAAAAGGAAGGTGGGTGAAACCATTTCCTTGAACATTGGGACACCCGAGTCTCCAAAGAATGTTAAAATAGGTTTCAATTGTTCTGATGAAGAAAAAATGAAGTTTTCCAATCTGCTCAATGAATTTCAAGATTTGTTTGCTTGGTCTTATGAGGATCTTCGTGGTTTTGATCTCGCTCTTATACAACATGCCATTTTCATCACGGAAGGCATAAAACCAGTTAGGAAAAAACAAAGACTTATCAACCCTGCATTGGAATACACTATTCGAAAGGAGTTGGAAAAAATCTTGTAGGCTGGGATTGTCTTTCCAGTCAAGTATTCTGAATGGATTTCCAATTTGGTTCCCATTTAGAAAAAATCTGGTCAGATCGGATTATGCGTTGATTTTCACGCGTTAAATTGGGCTAGTATAAAATATCACTTTCCTCTCCCTAATATGGAAATGATTTTGTAGCAAGTTGCAAGGTCACAGATGATGTTCTTACTTGACAGTTTTTCTGGTTACAATCAAATCAAGGTAAAAAAGGAAGATAAATATAAAACAACCTTTATTACTCATTGGGGCACCTTGACTTATGAACGTATTCCTTTTGTCTTATCTAATGCAGGTGCGACTTTTCAAAGACCCTTGCAAATAGCTTTTGACAATTTGATCGACAAGATTATTCATATTTATCTTGATGATCTAATCGTGTGCTCTAAAAGACTATCAATTGTCTCAAATTTTAAAAAGTTATGGTTGGGTCCTTTAAAGATCTCTTTTGTCCTAGGTAAAAACTCTTACATTCTAAAAGATTTACAAGAGTGATTGTTTTCCTACAGCACTAACAATTCTCACTTAAAACACTACGTGGAACCAACTTGAAAAGTTTTAATGCTGTTTGGATTTTCTGTATATTAGTAGTTTAGTTATGTTTTCATTTTCACTACTTCTTTTCATTTCTTCTTTTACAGTAGTTTAAATTTTGCTTTCATTTTAGTAGTTTTTCTTCTGCTTTTGCAATTCTGTCATTTTATTTCTGTTGTTTTAAATTTTGCAGTTCCATTTCTATTATGACTTTTATTGCCTTTCATGTTTTAAGTTCAACTTGGGTCAAGAATAAAGTTTTGGATCAGTTCTACCATAGTGACACTCCTGCAGGGTATTGTTAGTCAATAAAAATCAAGCTTACACGATTGTTACGATGTTCCCCCTGAAAGAATAATTGAATTTTTTATCTATTTCACTACTGTCTTATGAAGAAATTGGTTACCTCCCGCTTATGCTTTCCATTTCTTCATCCCTTTGAGAATTAAAAGATAAAGTCCATGTTTTTTTTCTCCTTGAAGTCAAGATCAAATTCTGTTTGAATGATTATGCATACAGGGATAAACCCCCTCATACTTAACATTTTCCATGAGTTATTCCCAAATTCCCAGTCATTTTTCCATTAAATCCACTCACTTCCCCCTGTTGCATGATCATTCTGGTTATATCTTATTGATTTGTTGTTCTTGGTCTGTGGAACCATACATTTTGGGTTCTTAATCTGTTGGAAACAAATTTCCCCGTGTAGTCGCCAGTTTGTTGACGATAAAAATCGCAACAAGGAATTTCTCCCGCAAAGTATTGCTAAGGCCTATTATTTAAACTATGCTAATGATATATAATACTAGTAGGTGGGACCCCCTTGTAGCTTGGAGGCTCAGAGATAGTCATATCACATATTTTATGCTGCTATTTTGATGCTTCTTACAGGGTCTTATATGGTTGATGATGCAGTCTTGGTTTTATTTTGACATAATGACAGGTGGATGATGCATTTTATGTGATGTTCCAGTGTTCGAAGCTTTGATTTTATGTTATGATTGGCATATATTTACAGTGATATGCTTGACCATGTCACCATGATTTGTTACCTGGATACACCTGCACAAGACATATGTTAGTAACAACATAAAACAAAAGAAATGGGAAAGATACTTATAAAAAAATCCAAAAGAAAGGGCCTATACTATGTATGTTAGAAGTTAAGTGCAATTAAAATGAAACAAGTTAGCATTAAATCCTAACTACAAATGGTTAGTAGCTATGTGATTTGCAATTGAGTTATATTGGGCGCATTTGATATATGGTATGGTATGGTTTTGGCAATGGTTAATATGAATTTTGGGTGGCACATTTGGAAAGCAATTAGGTCGCAAATTTCAATGGTTTGGAGCCAATGACATGGTTAATGTATTGGTGATTGTTGGCTATCGTGTATTTCAAAATTGAATGTAGAGGAAGATGGAAGTGATGTGTAGTAAATGCACATCACTCCATACTTCTCCCATCGGGTCATCACCCTAGTATGGTTATTGTTTCATTTGGTTTTGATGGTGGTTAAGCTTCGAGACCCAAGCCAAGGAAGGAAGTTCTCGGCCAACTCGCCCTTTTTAAATCTATTGGTTACAGGTATGGTTATTTTCACCCATCCGTGAATTTCTCTCTATTTATGAACAAATGATGGCTTAGTGATGCGTTGGTTTGTGTTTTCCTGAGATTGGCAACTGTTAATGCGTGGGTCTTCTCTTTGGAATGACTATGTGGTTATTCTTTTTGCAAATAAAAGAATTGGTTGGTTGAGTTATGCATTCGTTGGTTGTTTTGTGTGGTGAAAACTATGATGGCTCTCTGTTGTTTTAAGTGGACATGGGTACTATCAATATTTGTTTTGTTGGAGTTTTTTGCTCGGTTTATCCTTATTGGTCACTTCCTCACAGTTCTGAGGGTAGCCATATCCAGTCGTATTGGGGTTTCTTATGGTTGTTGTGTATTTTTTCAAACTACCGTTGGGAAATTGTGTATTATCCAGAGTCATGGTTGTGGGTTATTCACCTAGTCGTGGGATTATTTTTGTGGTATTGGCATCAATGTATCTCATAAGTCGATTATAGGGTGGCCATTATGCCAAGATGTATGCTTTATGGTTTTTGGTGATATAAATTATGCCTCAGGTCTGTATTCCCACTGCCATTGTTATAAATTAATTCAGCTCATGAGGAATGCATGGGGGTTATTCCTCTATGTTCTGGATACTTGTTATTGCCCAGTGGGCATTCGTTTCTCCTCTGGATTGTTAACCTACCCCACCCATCGTTGAACTGTTGCACCATTTCACATACTGGGAGTTATAAGAAACCATGTGTTTTATCGAAGGGTCTCTGCCTATTGGTTGATATGTTTGGAGGACCTCCAGTCTCTCAGTACTATTTTTGAGCAAGTGAACTATTAATTTCTTCCTTGTGTTCGTTGTTACAGAGCCTTTTTTTTCTAAAAATCCCAACTGTCTTATTTGAATCGGGCATCTTTCTGATTGTCAAAGATTGGTTGTAAAATGGAGTGGTCATGACAGTTGCATTGA
>JASDQU010236367.1:0-10590 GCA_032191745.1 Picea mariana
TTAGTGTAGGAGGAATGGCCCAGGGTGGGGAATGGTCCAGGCTCAACATTCCTTAGGGTTATACATTCTCTCCAGGGTGCACTTTGATTAGTGTAGGAAGAATGGCCCAGGGTGAGGAATGGTCCAGGTTCAGAAGACAGGACAATTATTCTTCCTTGCTTGAGAAGAATAGTCCAGACATCTCATTATTCTACTATGAGGCAGATATTCTTTCAGATCTCACATATGTGAGTGAAGGATTGGCCCAGATGATTCAGTTTATATCATAACATTGTTTCTATACAGGTTGCTATCAGATGTTTGTTATGAAGACTATATGACAGTAGATGAAGACTACTATGGTGGATATGTTCCACTGTTTGTGATTATATGTTGCCGATCAAGTACTTGTGTGTTACTTGGTGTGGTCATGTACCACTGGATTGTAGTTACGTACTACTATGGATAGACACCGTTGTGTTCTATTCTTGTTCTAATTGCCTTGAAGACTATCAACAGTTTATTGGAGATAATCATCATCCAGATGAATGATGAACAAAGATTTTACAGACGGAAAATAGTTCAGAGCATTATAAGAATGACTCTTGTATCACTCTATGGTGTGAGTGACTGATCCAACATCATGTCTGATTACTCAGATGAAGTATGGTTTCGAGAGATGATGCAGCTGATGGTGATGGTGATTCTCATGATCTAGTCATGAGATAGTCTAAACGACTATGTTGATGCTACCAGGTAAATGGTATGTTTTTGTGCTCAAGACCATTACCTATAATACCTCCTTAGCTAGGAGGGAGTGTTAATATTATGGTAGCTTTGGGAGGTATTTACCTCCACGTGTGAACTTGACGAGAATAGGAGACTCTGGAAAGTAAAATAAAACCCTAATGAGTTGGCTAATAACTCTAGAAGTCTTGTCGGCTCAAGAAGATAATATATATTAGGTTATTAGCCTCCAAGAGAAGAAGTCGGCCATAATTAATAATAATATATTGAACAGACATATACCCAGAAGGAGAAGTCGACCCCAACAAATTTGGCAGAACCACTATAAATACAGGGTGCCAGTTCTCATTTGACACATCTCAGAATTGCAGAGCAACAACTAGTGCACACTGCGGTTCCCAGTTTGGTGCACATGTGTGGAGGAGAGCTGCAGGTGCAACTGTTGTAGCAACCAGTTTTCAGTGTTATCTTGGACTATCTCTTGGCTAGGGTTTGGACTATCTGATCAGCTATTGTTGGTGTGCTATCCTTGGAGGAAGATGCGCCACACCTTGTTTGGCTATCTAGCCTAGGGTTTTCTTCCGGAGTAATTCTCAGTCAAGGTTAAGGTGCTCAGAGGGTGGATTTGGCCTATGGTTGGGTGACGAGGGTATCGTTAATGGTAAAACGAGCACACAATCTTCTATATTCTAACAATACTGGAATACACTGAAAATGAAATGAAAGAAGATAAGAAAATAACAAACCATCCACACTATGAACACAAGATGTACCTTGGAAAAACTCAATATGGGAAAAACCCAACTATAAGGTGAGGCTTATGCTTTACTTTTTTCTTCTCGGTTATGAAATGCAAATACAAAGAAAGGGGTACTCTCTTTGGAGTTCTCATGGAGATTGTGGCAATTATGGTTGCTACAAGATATTCTACTTCCTTTTTTATTCTTTAATATTCCACTCCCAAATTCTCTGCTCAACTATGTAACAATAAACAATACAATAAAAATGGAACTTTTTCCTATCCGAGCAGCCTATTATTTAACATGGCATAATAGCCATTTAGGGATAGGTTTCACAATTTTGAATGTCTCAACCCCCAATCAATGTTAGGGTTTTTCACTCTCTATAATATTCTTGAAAGTGTACATGTAACTATCTCCACATGTGTGAGTAGTGAGAACTAACATGACATCCACTTAGTGTGATGATAGTTCAAATTTCACATATGAACTCTGATTGAGGTGATCTTCACATTGTTGGAAAGCTCTGAATCTGTAGAAAAACATCAAGTGGTTGGAACTTCATTCATAAAGTTTTGACCCAAAAAATGGTTGTTCAAGTCCTCAAATGGGATCTGGAAGGTTTTGGACCCAAAATCACCAAAACATGACTTGCCACTAAATTGGCCCTACAAGGCAATAACTACAATTTTTTCACCAAGAAAGTACCAAAATAGATGACAAATTATATAATGATCCAGTCTATACCATAGCTCCCCATTTAGGAAGGATTTTGTTCCCCAATTTTCTTTATTGAAGGAGGCGAGGACATTTTTCCTTTACCTTCTCCCCGGAGTACCATTTGGCCTTGTTTTAAAGTTTTGTTTTTAACACAACTTGCCATAGTTCATACTTCCTCGTCTGATTGTTCTATACTTCTTCTAGAAAAATGTATCATCTACTAACTCTGCTTGATATTCTGGTGCTAAGTCCTTTATGGTAGGCAAGACTTGTTCATCACTGTCCCGGTCCAACATAGAAGGCTCATAGAGTTCCAAATTCTCCACATTCACCATTGAGTAAATGAACATATATGGGGGAAGATTGAGTCTATAGGCATTATCACCTACCTTTTACAACACTTAAAAAGGACCATACCATAGAGCCTTAATATTCTTACTAAGACTCTATAACCTTTCTTTGTTTAGATGCAACCAAACTCTATCTCCCACCTTGAGTGTTTTCTCAATCTTGTGTTGATCATGCCAGGCCTTGTACTTTTCATATGACTTCTTCAATGTCTCTTTTCCTTGCAAATGGATCTACCTGATATCATAAACATATTTTAACCTTAAATGCTTCTCTTGTGGTGTCTTCCCTCACTCCTTGATGTCAATATATAACATTTAGGGGAGAAGGTGGAAAATACCCAAAACAAGTTTTAAAAGGGGACTTACTGGTAGAGGTGTGGACTGCTCTATTATAAGAGTGTTGAATATAAATTAAATTTTCATCCAAGGTCCTTAGACGCTTTTGAATCTACTCCTCAAAAGTTGAACCAATGTCTCATTCACTACTTTTCTCAGCCCATATGTTTGTGGATGAAAATATGTGGATCTCTTTAACTTGGTGTCCATGTTTTCCCAAAGTGTAGTCCAAAAGGCACTGAGAAATCTAGTATCTCTATTTGAGATGACGATCCTTGGTATCCCAAAGTGCATCCAAAATTTTTCAAAGAATATGTTTGTTGCATATTGTCCCTTGATGGTCTTTTTATAAGGCACGGGAATGCACATCTTGCTAAACTTGTTAACTACCACAAACAAATAGTCACATTCCTTCCTTGTTTTTGGAAAACCACCCACGAAATCCATGGCCCATGCTCTCCCAAGGTCTAGTAGGTACAAGTAGGGGATGGTATAAACTTTTATTTTTTTTACATGGATATGCATCCTCTAATAAATCGAGCTACACATTATTACAATATAGGACAATACACATACCTTTCTAAGTTGACAAATATCTTCTCAACACCAAAATTCCCTGCAACTTTGGAGGTATGAGCCTTGTTGATAAGCCACAATATTTCACCTTTAGATACATAGATCTTATCTATCTTGTAGAGAAACCTATGATGGAGATGATATTCAACCTTATTATCATCTTCTTCTACACTAACTTGACCCTATAGCCACTGGAACACCTCTTTAATATTCTCATCTTCTATGTATTCCTCTTTGTATGTATCATGGGTGAAAGGTTGCATGACCATAAGTGTTATCAATGTTGAGATATTGGAAGCTTGTCTACCAAATTATTAGTGTTTCCCTTCTTATATTTCATGATTAGATGAAATTGTTGTAAAAACCCCATCTGCTTGTAGTGTTTGGTTTGTTGAATCTTACTCCAGGCTTGCAAATACTGTAATGGTTGGCGATTGATGTGGATGATGGTCTCTTTTTCCATTAGATAGTGCTTCCATTTCTTAACAACTTGAACTAGAGCATAGAGTTCCTTGTCATATGTGGGGTAGTTCAGGACTTTGCCATGAAACAATTTAGAATGAAAGTATATCGTCTTACCTCCCTACATCAAGATCGCTTCCACAGTGTATCCATTTTCCACTATCTCCACTTCAACAGGATTATGCAAATTAGGCAATGCAAAAACTGGTTCTTGATTGATGTTTCATTTCTATTCATCAAGATATTTTTGTTGATTCTTTACCCATTGGAAACTCTTGCCACTAGTTGTTATGGCATGGACTGGTGCAACCACTGTTGAAAATGATGGTACAAACTTTTATAGGTACTATGTTTCCCCAACAAAGCTCCTTACTTGAATTCCATTAGTAGGAGTTGGCCACTTGAATATGGCCTCCATTTTGTTGGATCTGTCTTGAGTTCCCCTCCACTAATGGTTACACATCAAAATTCCTCACTTCGATAATGTCACATTCTCATTATCATAAGTGTCACACTTTTGTCGCAAGTGTCACATTCTCATCATGTAAGTGTCGCATCGTGAACGACACCATGAGAACACTTGATACAACCCCTAAAACATGTTAGAAGAAGAAGTCCCATCATTTTACGGTCAGAACAAAGTTTTTTTCTATGGGAATTGGTCATCTTGACAACTTTTGGAAGATCAACGCTCCCTTGCTCATATATAGGGAGCACTAGCACTCTTTTTTTTATCTAGCATGAAGCGTTGTAGCACTCTGTTTCCCATTGTAAGGGAGCACTGAATTGATTGAGAAAATCTTGCAAGAAATCCCCTTTTTCTCTAAAGACAACTATAGATGGATCGAGTTGGTTTGGATCGAATCTAACCCTCAGGCTGCGTTTAAGGGAGATATCACAACTGATAGAGTTATATCCTCAACTAATCCCAAATATAACCAAGGTGGTTGGGCCTCCCAAAGCCTATAAATGGAGGCATTCTCATGGTGAACACAGGAAGAAAATAATCAACAAAGCATTGTTATTTTGATTGTAAATCTTTCGAGCAAGGGGTTGGACAAGGACGACTTCGGGAGGCTGCTGCAACAACATCTGAAGATTGTAAGTGTCTCCTTAAAGTTCTCATCAATATACTTGGCCTATATCCTTCTAGTATGTGTTTACATGTACTTGCCTATGTTTGTTTTAGTCTTTCATAAATAGATTGATTTTATCTAATCCATTAGAGTAGGAGATAGTCGTTTGTCTTTTGGTTGACCTTTGCAGGTACTGATTGGAACTCACAGATTAGAGAAACTTGGAAAAACTTCAAAAGTGAGGTACATCATACTATCCCTCTTACTCTCTTTTTTGATGGATAAAGTTAATCTATAGGAATGGTAGTGACCAATGGTATTTTTCTATCTTGGTAGAGGGGTTTGTACTCCAAGGGAAAATTCACCTGTCAGCAAGGGAATTATTCCGTAACAATAATCACATACCCAAAATACACCAATGATTGCTATTCACATTTCTTAGGATTTTCCAGTGGTTGATTATTTTTTAGAGTCTCACCATCTGCTTAGGATGTGAGATATGCTCTTCCCAGATAAAGCTATAAACCAGTATATCATCTAAGTACACTATCACAAATGAATCTAGAAAGGGACAAAATACATCATTCATTGAACACATTAGTGTAGCTAGTTAATTACACAAAATTAAAGGCATTACAAACCATTCAAATAGACCTTGATTTGTCTTGAAGGTGGTATTCTAGGTGTCTTTATCTTTAACTCATACGTAGTGGTACCCTGATTTTAGATCCAACATGGTAAAGTACTTAGCATGTTGTAACTAATATAGCAAGTCATCAATCCTGGGAAAATGGTATTGATTCTTGAGGGTGATATTATTGAAAGTGTTAGGCTAGGTATGGGTAGAGAATGAGTAGCTCCATGGATAATGATTTGCATTAACATGAGACATTCATAAATACAAAGTGAGGTGACCTTTAGTTTCATCTTCCAAAAGTTATGAATGACTCTTCCTGTTCACCCAAAAATCTTCATATTTCTCCTAAATAATATTTACAAAGTACCTCAATCCATAAGGATTAGGTATCTAACATTCCCCCCCTTAATACGAAGGGGTATTTGTGAGTCCAAGCATAATTCTAAACTTTTCAAAATTTTCTCTTCCAATCTCTTTGGTGAAGATGTCCACAATTTGCTCATTTGTGGAATAATGTTTCAAATGAATAGTCTTGGCCTTTACATGATATCAAATCAGATGGTACTTTGTGTTGTTGTTCTTGGTTTGATAATGGAATTTGGGATTCTTAGACAACTTTATTGCAGAAGTATTGTCAACCAAAAGAGGAATAGAATTCACCTATTTCTCCTACAAATCTTCAAGTATTTTCCTGCGACACACTATCTCCTTTGTTACTTTTGTAGCTGCCACACATTCTGCCTCTATTGTGGGATCTACTGAAACTGACTATTTGTGTGATCTGCAGGAGACGATTGTTGATCCAAGACTCATGAGATAGTTTGAAGTTGACTCTCTCCATTTTATTTATCCCCATCAAAGTCTGAATCAGAATATCCAATAAAGTTGAAGTCATCCACCTTAGAGTAATTGAGTCCAAAATCTTGAGTTCCCTTCAAGTATTTTAGAACTCTTTTTGCAACATATCAATGTCCTTCACAATTTTTTTGCATGAACCTGGAAAGAATCCTAACAACGAATGAAATATCTAGTCTGGTGGTGGTAAGGTAGATAAGAATTCCCACAAGATGTATGTACTTGGTTGCATCCTCAAATTCATTCCCTTCTTTTGATGCAGGCTTTAACTTTTGTTCCATTGGAGTAGATAGAGGGTTACACTCAACCATACCAGACCCGTTCAATAATTATCCATTGTACTTCTTTTGGGAGATGAATATGTACTTCAAATTTTGAGTCACTTCAATTCCCAATTAGTAATGAAGATGTTCCAAATATATCATCTCAAAGCCTTTATTCAATTCTTTATTTATGGATGAAATATAGATTTCATTAGATTTCAATGTTCCTTGTTATTAACAGATCATCTACATGCATTACAAGATATACAACATTTTTTCTAAATTTCTTGATAAATAGAGTTGCATCTTCAAGATTAAAGTACTAAATTCAATTCCAGAAGATGTTCGGTTAGCTTTTCATACCAGGCTCATGATGCTTGTTTTAGGCCATATAAGGATTTGATGAGTTTACATACTCTCTATTTTTGTCCTTTCACAACAAAACCTTTTATCTGAGTCATGAAGACATTCTCTTTCAAGTATCCATTCAATAAAAAATTATTCACATCCATTTGATGAAATTTCCATCCATTTTATGTTGCCAAGGCAAATATAGTACGAATGGTAGCCCATTTTTCTATGGGGAGAAAAGTTTCCTCATAATCAATCCTTTCTTTCTGTGCAATCCTTTTGCCACAAGCCTTGCTTTGTGCTTGTGAAGTGAGTCATCTGATTTGTACTTGTTCATGAAGGCCCACTTGTATCCAATTGGTTTGGTTCCAAATGGAGGGTCCACCAACTTCCATGTCCCATTCTTGATGAGAGCATTATACTCCTTTTTCATGGATTCTTTCCACCCATCATGAGAAGTGTCTTATTCAAAGGAAGTTGGTTCAAATTTAGTAGATAAATTAAAATCAGAATTATATGAAACATCCATATCATCTACATCACCTAAATTTGAATTATCTACATCACCTCCATCTTGTCTTGTAGAATTTTTAGTTCTTGTCTCTCTAACCTCATCTGGATGAACACTCTCAATTTTATTTATGAGCCACTTTGGTGGACCTTTATGAGATGGTCCAAGTTTCTTAGTTGATTGAGATGGTGTCCAATTTTCATCAAGGTTAAGCCTTTCAATCCTCTCAATTACACCATCCAATTGAACTTCAAATTATGATGAAGTGGTTGAAATTTTTTCATGAGGGTGATATGGTGCTTCAAAAGGAGATTCCAAAGATTGATCCAAGATGGGGGGGGGAACCCCCTTCATTATGTGGAATCTCACCATCAAATTTAGGACATGTCTTTACATGGGTGAATTTATCTAGATGATCAAATTGTCGCTCAATAGTCTTGTCATTCTTGGAGGATTCAAGAAAAAATACATCTCTTGAAAGAATGAATTTCTTGTTTACCTGATCGTAAAGAAAATATACCTTGGTGGTATTTTAGAAGCCCAAGAAGATTCACTTCCAACTCCTTGCATCATATTTGTTTCTTTGCATCGTAGGGATTAAGGCATAGTAGGTGGAACCAAAGACCCTAAGATGCCTCATCGAAGGAATGCGACCATACCACATTTCATATGGAGTATTATTTCCAAGACATTAGATGGAATCTTGTTTTTCACATATACTACACATATAACTGCATCAACCCAAGACATTAATTTCACATTTTTGAAAACAATCATTGAACAAACCATATTTAAGAAAGTCCTGCTCATTCTTTCAACTTCACCTTTCTATTGAGGATTGTATGGAATTGCGGTTTGATGTTGAATCCCATGTTGGTGAATGTAGTTTTCAAATTCATTAGATATCTATTCACTTCCATTATCACTGCGAAAAGTGCCAATATGTGATTGTGCTTCATTTTGAATCCATACATGATTTTTTTTTAAAGTTTCAAAAGCATGTGATTTTTATTTCAACAAGTACGCCCAACACATCATGATTTTTATTTTTATCATCAATAAAAGACATGATATATTTATTTCCATAGTAGATGGAACAAGCACGGGGCCACACAAATCATAATGTATCAATCCAAGTTTTCTACATGCTCTGAACGTGGAATCATGAGAAAGTTGTTTGTTATGTTTTCCAAGGATACAAGCATCACATTGCTTCAAATTCCTAGGAATGTTAGGCAAACCAAAAACACCATCCTTTTTCAACAAACAAAGGTTGTCATAATTAATGTGTCCAAATATATCACGACATAAGAGATTACATGGAAATGTACCCTCATCATGGTGAGTGATTGATACGTAATCGAGGGGATCATATCCCACTCGCTTCACCAAGACAAATTCTTTATAAAATTTGATTTCTGAACTCTATCCTAGCTTTGTCTCTGATGAGAAAGATCTTCAATGCTCAGTATAATTCTTTGTGCAATTACTCTCTAGTTTTTGGGTTGACTAAGTGACTCATTATTTTAGTATATGGAATGAGTAAGGATATCATATAATATGAAATAGTATCTTACATAAGACAACCTAATTACCCGTTGCTTGGCATTCTCTAGTCTTTGATTTTATCCATTTAATGAGAAACCCTAGAGTCATAATAAACCATTCTGATCTATACACATGAACTAGTCAACCAAATAGCTCATGCAACAATTAAAATCTTTTCATAATGAAAGTTCTTGAAATCTAGTCCACCCTCAAAGTGAATTAATATTTCATTGACCAATGCTCCAGATGGCAGAATGATCCCTTCCTAATTAGTCACCCCAGTCATTCTCCGTATCTTCACTATAGCATCATTCAAACCATGTTAGTTATGTTCCTTATGGACAACTCTCCTACACAGGAATGTTACTATATTGCTAGCATAGATTCTAATGCCCAATTCAATTGTGATACATGTGGGAAATAGAGGAAATGATCCAGATGAAGGTGGATTCCCAAGTGAGGTTCAAAAAATGATCAAGTGAGCATGAGATAAAGAGAAAAGTAACTAACCAAAGGAACATTCCTTGGAACACATAGGGTGTGGAATGTTGAGGAATTGCTTAGAGAATTAGGGTTAGGTATTTTTCACGTCCACTGGCAATTGAAACATATGAGGTATCTCCTCTGGATACAACTCAGAATCAACTATATGGACAACATGATGAATGTGCGTGGGATCGTTCTTGGGTGCTAGGGTTTACTCAGTAAGAAAAAACATGAGTGGGATCCCTCTAGGCTAGGGTTCCTACTCAAATCATGCTCAACATAGAAGAAAGTCCTCAAAGAATCTCTTTTGGCTAGCAAAATGAGCGGGCTCTCTCTTTTAGGTGCTACTTCATAGAGACTTGGAGTGTGCTTAGCAGCCAATGTGAAGATATGGGCAATGTGCACAACAAATACATAATGGATGGTGCGCCCAACAAGTCGTGTGAGTAAAAAACAATGGATGGCGTGCACAACAAGTTGTGTGAGTAAAAAACAATGGATGGCGTGCACAACAAGTGAATTAAACACCCATTAAGGTTGAGGACGTCCCAACAAAGGTAAAATTTTCCCCAACAAGCAAATGGCCGTCTAGCAAAGAAATTAGATGCCCAGGGTGAGGTGAGTTCGACCTAGCAACGCTCAGGTAGAGAGAGCGACCCTCATGAGAGAGAAATTTCATTTTGGAAAGTTCTCCAATAGATGCATGATCACATCCATTGATATCACAAATTTATAGAATGGATTATTTTCATCTTATAGTTGTTGTCTCTCACCAATTGCTAATGGAAAATCAATTTCTGAATGCAATAAACCAAAGTATATATATACTACTTCTCATATTCCAAACATGAATAGAGAATGGAATTTAATGATGAACCATGAACCTATTCAAATGAAATTTAGAACAATAAACACGATAATCAATCACATAATGGAAAAATTTATTTGACCCT
>JASDQU010236368.1:0-17223 GCA_032191745.1 Picea mariana
CGCTTACCACGCAAAAAAACACTTTCCTTAAAAATTTACCATTTTTGCTTGTTTTACCACGTCCTCTTCCAGATCGATTTTTGGGTAAACAGAGATGGGTTTTAAAAATCCGAGAGAGGTTTTTTCTTAGTACAGGATGAGGAACAAAAACCTCTTTCATTTTTTTCAATGGAGCTACGAGCCAGCAGAATAAAAGACATCTTCGAGGCCTATTTTTCCAGATTTTCAATTTTCCGTTTCAGTCCCGATCTTGCAGGAGCTGTTACGGCCAGCTGGGGACTAATTTCGTGAAACCGAAGGAGGTTTTTGTCAAGAACATGCCCATATACAATAATATCTTTCATTTTTTTCCCAAGTGTCATAATTGAAGAGAAAATCGTGTCTGATTGGACCCCTTTTTCGCAGAAAACCGGTCCGTTTTTCATGGCAGAAAGCTCCAAATTTTGTGGGAGTGGTGGCTATTTTTGGCCAAGGCAGTTAAACCGAATTCCAAAACTTTTTGGGATGATATATCTTATTTATTGAGATGATTTTAATGAAAAAGGGTTCGACCTTTGAGGTTCCTGGGCTGGACTATGGGTTATGCATGACCAGAAGACTTTTTTATTCTCTGTAATTTTGAGATAAGCAATCAGCAATGAGCATGTTTTCTTTCACAGGATTCTTGTGTGGGTGTATTGGTGGTGTTTTCCTCTGTTAAAATGTTTTCCTATTATCTTTCAATTTGTTTTCAGTTCTTATTATCAGAAGGAATGTCATAGAGGCAAAATTTATCAGCAGATACTCTTCCTCTCAGCTTGTGATAATCTTTATGTTATTCATCTAAAGAACCCAGCTTAGGAATTCTTAGTTGGTCCCTTGCCTGGATTTTTCCTCCACTTTTATTCCTCAAGTCAACATCATTAAAACTCAATTCGATCCAAGACGTTCACTACCTTTCCCTTTGTAAAAGAACTTTGTCCAGAGCTGAGAGTGAATCTCCTTATTTAAAGCGCAGACCCCATTTGCCCAATGGCCCTCCTTGCTGTTCCAAATCAACCATTTAAAAACTTCAAATCATGTTCTTCATAACTAGCCTAATACATCTTCAAACAAAGCTATATCAGACAGAGAGATCCCTCTCTGAGTCTTGGAAGGCTAGATCCAAGACTCGAAGTGGTTTTGATGTTGCTTCTGTGACTGCCTCACAGCCTTGGGAAAATTACAGAGTGCTAACACCTTCTAGGGAAAAAAAATCTAACATAACTTCTACTATCATATATGTGACCTTATAATGAACAATCCATATTTAGTATGAAATTACAATATACATTTACAAGGAAAATTTTCCTTCGGGGGCTTTTCCCCCAAACCACTGCAGGGGGGGCAATCCCACCCTGCAACTCCCCCACATGGAGGGGTGTACAGTCTTCCACGGTGTATATTATTCATGGGGTATAAACATGGTTGAAAATAAATACCTTTGAATCAGGAATATAATCAAGATCCATAACCAATAATCTCCCACTTGGAGACCGATCTCAACAACTCCATCGTTGTTGTATCTGTTGGAATATGATCCTTCTTGGACTTGGAAAATTTCTCATCTTCACCTTCATGCTTGAATACCAACTAAAACTGAGCAGGAATTCATTTTCTCCATGGTTACTCCCTTTGTTAACATGTCTACAGGATTTTGGCTAGTGTGTATCTTTTCCAGCTTCAAATTTCCATCTTCCAAGACGGATCGTATGAAATGGTAACTAATTTGTATATGCTTATTATTCAAATGGAAGGTTGATTTCTTTGCAAGATGAATGGAACTCTTGTTGTCACTATACAACCTACTATTCTCTTGCTTGTTTCCCAATTCCCCCATAAACCTTTGTAACCAAATCATCTCTTTACTAGCCTCTGTAGAAGCAACATACCCTGCCTCTATTGTTGAAAGTGAAACAACCTTTTGTTCAAAGTGAAACAATGTTTTGCAATTCCTTGACTGTGATTTTATTTAGGGCCCGATAATCAATGCATTGTCACCAGGTCCTGTCTTTCTTCTACACCAGCATGATTGGGCTCCCACAAGGTAATGAGTTGAGACAAATGTTCCCCTTGTGGATAATTTCTTGGCTCTATCACTTGATCTACTCATTCTCTAACAGAGAGTGACGATAGACTGGTCCATTGGGAAGCGGTGCACCGGCGGTCAGATCGATGGGATTCTTGACCTGGAAATGCAGAGGTACCCCGATATGTGAGGAGAAGATATTTTTGTATTCTTCCACGACCTTGCCCACTTGCTTCTATTGTGTGGATAGGTTGGCCCTGGAGGCCCTGGATGTGGCTGCAATGTTTTTATCATTCTGAGAGCGAATCACAAAGAAGAAAAACTTGCCAGTCTCAGAGATGACCTTCCTACATTACTTGGAAGAGATCAAGGAAATATCACTTGGTGGGATTGCCTTAGGTATCCTATATAATTTCTTGTTCAAAGTAATAATAACACCACGAGACCTAGACTCATAAACAACATGAAGTTTCCATAAATAAGGTTGGCCCAAAAGAACATTACAAACTTCGAGAGGAGAAAAATCACACAATACATCATCTTTGAAGGGCTTGATGTCGTATGACATGTGAAACTATTGGCTGATGTGGAGATTGCTTCTTTAGTGGAGCCATCCAATGGTGTAGGGATGTGGGTGCAGCGTTGTCGGTAGGGCTATCCGTTTGACAACATCTTCTAATATGGGGTTCTTCTGACTACTACTACTATCAACAATAAAGTGCAACGAGTTTCCTTTTACCCACATATGTGAATGAAATAGGTGCTTACCTTTTTCTTTCTCATCTAGTTCACCGGGCTAGACCTTGGGAGTGGCAATGGTGGCACTGGGTTCCACGTCGATGATTCGTCTCCCCATTTCTGGTTCTGACTTAGAGTCGGAACCCACATCTGATTCATATTTTTTAACCTTAGCCACCAACAATTGCTTGGAGAGACAACAACAGTGTTATTCCAGGGGCTCTTATGGAAGTCACACCACTTCCCAGTATCTTTCTTTGTCTTTCCAATGTCCTTCCTTTCTTATGAACTATAATGGTTGTCATGAGCCTATCACTTCCCTTTACTTGCTTCTGATGTGAGGGGTTCCATTCCCAAATTGTCGCGTCTTTTGTTTAATCTTTTGCTCGATTTTGACGACATATCGGTAGGCTACACCTAAGGATGAGATGTCAAAAAAATCCATTTCAGCTTGGATGTATTTATGCATACTACCATGATACTTGAGCACCATATTTTTCTAAGAATAATTGATACCAATATTTGTGTGCAAGGTATCGAAGATATTTGTGAACTCTGGCACTGCTTCATCTCTTTCATGCCATAGTGTGGTCCATTTTGTATACAGGTCATCATAACTTTCGACCGGGTAGTATTGTTCCTTGATAGCATCCCTGAAGGACTCCCAGGTGACTGTGACTATAAATAATGAGGGTTCCTTTGTTTCATTTTTCTCATATAAAGTTTCCCTCCAATATTTGACATAGGGAACGACTTTGAGGAGTGCAAACGTAATAGTTTCTCTGTTCGAAAAGTTATGGACAGAAAAATACCCTTGTAGCAGATTCAACCATTTATCTACAGCATTTGCGTCTATATGACCTTCAAATATGGGGATATCAAAGTTGATTTTTACCTTGAAGGGGGAAATTCCTTCATTCAAGGAAGATGTGTCGCCTGTTGGTAGTCGTTGAAGGATTTTTCGAAACTATCCATCATTTTGTTCCTATGTTGCATGATGGCTTCTTTGAGCAACATTTTAAAAGGATCTCCTGTCCCATCGCCTTTATTTTATCCTACCATGAGAGGTCTCTTGTTCATGAAAGATCTTTTTTCCTCAAGAGAAACAAGCTCGAGACTCAATTTGTTGTACCCTGACATCGTCGGGGACATGCATTAAAAACGACAAGGAGCAAACCGCTCTATTACCACTGATCTAGATTTTATGAGCAGAATGAAAATGAATACAGATTATTATTATTATTAACACACAGACACAATAATAGCATATATGCAGTAAAACGAGATTCCATTCAATAAGAAAATGTGTTGAAATTGTAAAATGCAGCGGAAAACAAGCTTGCTAGAATGGTGGCGGCTTATCTCTGAGAAGAGATGTGATGAATGAGCTCATTCGCAAGAAGATGGTTACAATGAGGCTTTCCAAGAATTTTTACAATAAACAGTAATTCCAAACCCCTAGAAATCCAAAAACCTAACCCTAGGAGAAGAAGTGTCAAAAGCCATGTGGGACTTGTTGGGGTAAGCTAGTACATCAACTTCCCAGGGTAGTAACTTTTGCATATGATATTCATTTTAGGCGCATGATAGCCCGTTGGAAAGGTCTATCCAAGGACTACACATGTTTCCATAAGAATCTAAATTTGTCTTCAATTTATCTATTTCGAGCCCTAAAAATGTTTTTTAGGGCCTCAAAATGACCCCGGAAGTCAGTGACCCGAAAACTAGGAAAAAACTACCAAACTAGAAATTTTTCAAAATGAGCTAGTTGGAATAGGTGGGATGCCACCGACATCCATCTAGATCACAAGGATTTTATTTACAGCACCCAAATCCTTCATTGCAAATGAATTATCTAATTTATTCTTGAGCACATTTATATCCTGCATATTAGACCCTACAACAAGCATGTCATCTACATACAATAGAAAGATAATATAGTTTCCATTTTATATCCTTTTAAAATAAACAGAGTGATCATAATGAAATCTACTATAATCTTGTTTTGTCATAAACCTGTCAAAATTCAAATAAACCTACCTTGGAGCTTACTTTAGGCCATACAAGCTCTTCTTCAACCTACATACCAAATTATCCTTCCCTTTGACCTCATACCCCTGTGGCTACTACATATAAATATCTTCCTCCAAATCCTCATGGAGAAAAGATATTTTTACATATAATTGTTCAATATGTAAATCTTCTACTGCCAAAAGACTTAAAATAGTCCTAATTGAAGTCATTTTAACAACAGAAGAAAATATTTCATCAAAACTATACCTTTGTTTTGTGCAAAACCCTTTACAATAAGTCTATCACGTTAACTCTTTTTGCCTCCATATTCTTCCTTCAACTTGTAAACACATTTGTTCTGCAATGCTCTTTTTCCTGCAGGAAACTGAACCAAATCCCAATTCTGTTTATTTACCAGGGAATCCATTTCCTCTTTCATGCCTTTCTCCCACTTCTTTTTAGTGTCTACCTTCATTGCCTCTTCATAACATTCTGGTTCACCATAATCAATCAACAATAAATAATACAATGAAGGAGAGTATTGTTCAGGGGGTCTACTTAACCTGGTATATCTTCTAACAACACTTGCAGGAGTTTGAGGTACTTGTTTCTCATGTTGTTGTACATTTTGATTTTCTGGTACCTTTGGAAATTCATTTTCAGTGATCTCATCAAGCACTGTGTATTCTGTTTTTTCTTTTTTCAGTTTCTTTCCCTGGAACCAATCTTTGTACATGACCTTCTCATTGAATATGACATCTCTAATCCTAATGATTTTGTGATTTTCATAATCCCATAAATGATAACCAAAATCATTAACATTGTATCCAATAAAGGTGCACTTCTTGGATTTTTTCTCAAGCTTTTCTCTATTTTCTTTATCAATATGGAAAAATGTTTCATAACCGAAAGTCTTTAAAAAATAATAGTTTACCTTTTTACCTGTCCATGCCTCCTATGAAATTATACCATCCAAAGAGATTAAAGGTCCTTTCTTTATTAAGTAAACAACATCATCTAAAACATCTGCCCAAGAATGTAAGGGAAAATCAACATGCAATCGCATACTCCTTGCACGCTCCATGATTGTCCTATTCATCCTTTCTGACACACCATTTCCTTGTGGCATTCCTAGAACCGTCTTCTCTCTACAAATTCCATGGTATGAACAGTAATCATCGAACTCATTGCTACAATATTAACCTCCATTGTCTGATCATAGACACTTCAACCTTTTTCCTATCTCATTCTCAACCAAAGCTTTCCATTTCTTAAAAGCATCAAAAAAATAATATTTGTGTCGAATGCAATAAACCCAAGTTTTTCTAGTTGCATCATCTATAAAAGTAACATAATAATGAGAGCCACCAAGAGATGATGCCTGAGTTGGTCCTCATACATTTGTATGCACAATCTCTAACCTTTCACTCTTCTTTTCTTTTCCGACTCTGAGAAATATGACTCTCTTATGTTTTCCATAAACACAATGCTCACAAAAATCCAAATCAATTTGTTTCAAATATGGAAAAAAAATTATTCTGTGAAATATCTACATCTCCTTCTGACTCATGTTTCCAATCCTATGATTCCGCAATGATGTATCCACTCCTGTAGAAGCTAAAGAGATAGAAGAGTTAGTATTACCAATACATAAATGCAATGTACCTACCTTCTCTCCTTTTTCTATCACCAATGATCCTTTGATGACCTTCCATGCCTTATCTGTAAATATAGATATACAACCTTCACTTTCCAATTGTCCTATTAAAATGAGATTTTTCCTTAGATCTAGAATATGTCTTACCTCTTTCAACAACCAATCGTTTCCATTCCTTTGCTTTAATTTTACCTTTCTCATTCCAACAATTTTGGATGGTGCATCATCACCCAAATGAACATGTCCAAAATCACCTTGAAAATAATCTAGAAAATGTTTCCTATGGGGTGTGGCATGAAAAGAAGCCCCTAAATATATTACACAAGACTCAGAAATATTATCTATAGAAAGAATCAAAGCATATTGTAACACATCACTTGTTATATTTACTTACTGATTTTTCTCTTGTTCTCTATCTCTTTATTTCTTTGGAGCTCTGCAGTATTTCTTCATATGTCCTTTCTTCCCATGATTCCAACACTCTATCTTTCCCAATCTGGATTTGGATCTTCTCTTCCTAGAATTCCCGCAATTCCTTGAGCCCTTTCCTCTATCCTTTTGTCTTCCCAACTTCTCCATGTTTAACACATTACCTGATGTCTCAACTGTGATTTTCCGTCGCATTTCCTCACTAAGGATAACAACAACATCATCATCAAATTTTAAAGTGTTTAAACCAGAGACAGAGTTTCTTACAGCCATGACCAAGCCATTCTCTATTTCTGGAAATGAGCACAAGATTAGAAGAGTCATGACCTCATAATCAAAGTCCAATTTTAGAGAAATTAGCTGATCAATAACCATATTAAATTCATTTAAATGATCTACAACAGACCCACCTTCTGACATCTTCATATTAAATAACATATTCATTAGAAATACCTTATTAGATGCCAAGGTTTTTCTTACAGTTTCGACAATGTATCCATTAGCTCGTTTGTTGTCGTTTCTTTCGAAATATTGAAAGCCACTGATGCTTTCAGGCTCAGCCATATCGTTCCTTGTGCCTTTCTGTCAAGAACCTCCCATTCTTCATCCTTCATGGCCTTCGACTTTTTTTCTATTCCACCCAATGGTAGGAATAGATCCTTTTGATATAAATAATCTTCCATCTACATCTTCCATAACTGGTAGCTTTGGCCGTTAAATTTCTCGACCCTAAACTTTCTATCTTCTTCCATTTCTCACACTTGAAATAGGAACCCTCTTTTCCTGCAAGTTACATTTTTCTCTAATACTAATCGTTAGAAAAACAGGATCATGGAGCAATAAAATAAAAAAAAATGCGGAAATAAAACACAGAAGATACATAATACAATAGAGACACAGATATACATGGTTCACCCAGTGTGGGCTACGTCCACCAGAGAAATTTCCATGTCCTTCCTTTTTATTATCCAACAAATGAAGGGATATAACCTACAACACACATGTTGTAACTTCCTATTATTTCTCTCATAGTGTCCTCTCTCAAAATACAAAAAATTTGCAACAATGCATAACCACAATACATTTCCCCCATAAAAGAGGGTTTCCTTCTAGGGAAAGAAACCATAACATAACTTATAATGTTAGATTTGAAACCTTATAATGAACAATCCATATTTAATATGAAATTACATTATACATTTACAAGTTAATTTTTCCTTCGAGGGCTTCTCCCTCGAACCCCCATCGAGGGCTCGCTTTCCCTTGGACCTCGCAAGGGGGGAAATCCCCCCATGCAACTCCCCCACGTGGACGGGTGTACAGTATTTTGGGGTGTAAAGTCTTCATGGGGTATAAACATGGATGAAAGAAAATACCTATGAATCAAGAAGATAATCAGGCTCGACAACCTAACACGGTCTTTATTTGTATTTATCCTTATCTATTTACATAGATTCATTAAAATATTTGTATGTTTGCTAATTTCACTGGTCTTGTTTGATCCTTTTGTAGATATTTTTTTTAAATGCATTGGATCAAGCTTGGAGCTACAATTAACAAGGACAAACATCAGTTAAAAAGGTACCATTTTTTATCCTTTAGTATTTGATTTAAATCTAAAGAAAGGAGTGTGTTATGTTCTGTTTTGTTCTAGTTTCGAGTTCCCGAACTAGGGAGATTTGTTTATGTTTGCATTTATGAATTTGTCCACAACATGCTAGTAGCACATCTCCAAAATGACTTGTAGAGGTTGGTGGTGATTTTCCAATGACTAGATTTGTTCCCCCATCATGAGTTGTAGAAGCTAGTTGATTTCCCCTAGCATGACTTGTAGAGGATGGTGACAAGTCTCCAGCATGACTAGAAAAGGTTGGTTTCAGGTCTCCAACATGACTTTCAAAGGTTGGTGAAAGGTTTCCAACATGACTAGCAGAGGTTGGTGAATTAATGCCAGTATGACTCATAGTGACTGGACTTATGCTTCCAGCATGATTGGTTGCGACATCTGAGACCATGGTCCTGAGAAAGACTAGTTTTAAGAGATTGTGGGCCAAGCATGGTTTTCATATACACCATGTCCTTCCCGGTAGGATAGTATCCTCCTCCCAACTGATTCATAAAAGTTTGTAAGGGAATCATCACTAAGGAAACCATTTGTGAGGAGAAAGCAACATGACATGGGTTACTCATGTGAGGATATATGTTTCCCCTAGATGAAGGAAATTTTTGCAAGGGATTTCCCATACTTTAAAAATAACTCCCCCCAGATGAAACACAAGAGGATAGAGGGGGGTTCTCCATAACAAAATCATTCATAGGAATCAACAATATGGAATAAGAAATGACAGATGGAATATAAGAAGTAGAAGGACTACCCATCTGAGCAGTTGCTCCTGGAAAAGTGAATCTAGGATTGGGTCTAAAGGAAGAAGGATTACAACCTCCTACTGTAGGATTGGATTTAGGGATATAAACCCCACCAAATAAAAAAGGAGAATAAAGAGGCATCATGCTTCCAGACCCAAAACTGGGATTCACATGAGAGGAAGAAACAGAGGAGAACAAGTGAGAAATCAAGTCTGTTATACATTATGAAAAATGATTAGTGGTCGAAGGTATTCACTAAGTACTATGATTCGGTGTACCACTCAGAAATAAAAAAGGATTCGTCCCCATGAAGTGAGAAGATACCATGGGCTGGGTAGTGATAACTAAGGGAGTTACATGGGCTCTAACAACCATAGAAGTCAAAACTCATGACACAATACAAAATCCCAATGCCAACTAATAAGCAAAGAGAACACCCAAAATAAAGCTAAAGACCAGTGCACACAAACATGATATGATGTTTGAAAGGGACCTCCTGAACTAAAGTAGGTATGCCTCTCCCAGGAGGGGCCTGAGACTCCACAATAATAGAGTGGAGGTGTCAAAATAAGTTATAAGGACCTTCGCAGGATTAAAAACGCAATCGATCAGATCCCTCCGAAGAGGAAATACTCCATAAATTCTGTGTGTAATCTGACCCTTATCTGACTGAAGGTACCTGCAGAATAACCCCTGCAAGTAACTTGCGTGGCTACCTATGTCAAGAAAATAGAGTCACCACAATATAACCAATGCTCAAGCGAGCAGTTGCAAGTTTGATCCAGCATATGGGCAGGGTAGCAAAGCTCAAAATATCGAAAGCACTACCTCTTAGTGATGACCTCCCCCTTCTCTCCTACCAAAGAGGGGCCATCGCAACCTCCCGCTCTAGGATCGTTCAAGCCATCGATTTGGATGACTCATCGGGCTCCTGGTAGAACTGATTTAACTTGACATAGGCCCTTTTCTCTTCCTTGACACCCACAACAGGACACCTGTAGACCCTCTCCTTGTGCTTTTAACTCTTGCAACAACGCTGCTAGATCTCGAGGCTATACTTCCTTGTTCATGTGACCACAGAATATGACCATCGACCAACTCCCTTTGCAACCCCGCATTTCAGAACATTTGTGAGTGACTTCCTCCTCCTTCCTTGATTCTCGAATCTGTGAATTTTTTGGGACCAGATCTACGGTCCACGCTCTTCTTGTGATCAATGGTTGTGATCGAATCATGAGTTAGGAATTCGCAAGTCCTGTCTCCTCTTAAATCTGCTTCTTTCGATCACGAATCAATGATGAGCTGATCCTTTCCCACACGTCCTTCTAGATCCAATGGTCTAGATTTTAAATTGATCTTCATGACTTCACAAAGATTTTTGTTCGCTTCCACAAACCTTCCAAAGTTCCTTCTCTTGAAATTCTTAATCTTCTGCCACATGTCTCTTCCTCGACGATGGGTGACTTCTCTATCTTTGGGACTTCAGCAAGCCCTTGAATCCTTTCCACACTTAGAGTAATTTCTCTTTCAAGACTTTGGTTGTTCTCGAAGGCTTTATGCACTCCTTCCATAAATCTATGCAACTCTCTTGCGACTTTGCTCAGCTTAAAAAACTTCATGGTTCCAAGTTCCTTTGCGCGTTTCTCATGCCCTCCTGGAAGTTTCTCACCCTTCCTCCTGAGCTTATAAGGTGAGCTCTCAACACCTTAATCACACTCCTTGCATTGGACTCAGTTCTTCCACAGCTTCTCCCTCAGCCTTATGGAAAGGTTTAAGGCATATCCTTTCCTTTGTCATTGCACTTCTTGCAAATCCTTCCTTCACCAGAATGTTCAAAAATTCTGGGACTCTTCAACACCTTCCTCCATGTTTCTTTTGCAAATGCTTACATAGTCTTTATGCCCTCCTGGCAGAGTATTCCAGAGCGTTCAGTAACTATGGGTTGTGCTTCTCTCCACACAGTCTTTATTTTCAAGGGACTTAACCACCTTGAAATTTCTCCCTGAGTCTGTAAATTAATTTGGTATGCCCTCCTGGTAACTTCTCTTCAGACTCCACTAAGTTTAGACATGCACCCCTTGCGTCGGCTCATAGAGTGTCCTCTCTCTATCGTGCACTCCTTGGACTTAGCCTAGAGAACCAGACTTAACTTAACACACTCTCGAATAGAAACCAGTATCTCTATCCCTACATATGATTTCTAACATTCATCTACAATTCACAAACATGTAAAAGACATTCACAACATAGCATCCATTGAACAAAAATGTAAAACAGGAAAAACTATCATTTTATATTAATGGTGGAATGCCAAATTACAATGGTGGAGTCCAAGCTACCACTAAATCTCAGCTCTCTATGTTTCTCTTCCTACAACCCGACCACCCTAACCCATCTAACAGTCTGCCACATTTTTTTTTTTTCTTACAATACAAAGATCTATACAAGAGGGGCTCTATGATCTTCCCTCGCAAGCTAACAAATGGTGTCAAATCACCAGCACTAATGCCTCTCC
Source organism: Picea mariana (assembly GCA_032191745.1). Lineage (NCBI taxonomy): Eukaryota > Viridiplantae > Streptophyta > Pinopsida > Pinales > Pinaceae > Picea > Picea mariana. Next base: position 11,767 of record JASDQU010236368.1, read on the forward strand.
AAAGGGAAAATTAATGGAGACCTTATCTCCAGCTTGTGTGAAAGCATGAATTTTCTCCTTCCAACTTGTCTTCAATAAATGCCTAGATATTGCCTTGGATTATTGAGGCAAAAATGAGAGGGAGAAACCTCTCCTTCCTTGAATGTGCACCATGCATGAAATATAGCTGTCGCATGTTGAGGTGGAGTGATGCTCCTACATCATACCCCACAGTGGAAAAAATCATGAGATCCTACTCATGAGATTTCCAACGTGGTTGAAATCCACCTGGATCCAAAACTTTCTCTTGGAGCTGTCTCTAGGCTCCTCTTCTCTGTTTATTCTTCTCCTACATCTTCCTCACTGCTCGTGAAGGTATTTTTTCGTCCAGCTTCCTCATGTTGACCGATCCTTCTGCCGACTCCAACATTAGCTTCCTTATCTCCTTGATCACCTTATCCAGCTGCTCCCTCGGCTGGTTCTTCTATTGGATACTATCTCGTTGCATTCCCTCCTTGTCAACGGGAAAATCACATCGACTTCCCAAGACATCTTCTTCCTTTGTGGCCTTATCTTACCACTCTGTTGCAAGATTCATCCTTCCTCCATATCTCTCGTCGTTGGGCTTCTGCTCAGCTATTACCTCTCTTGTTTTTTCAACTAGTTCAGTTCTATCTCCCACCAACTGCAACTCGTGTTGGTGTATCTTTCCCAGCATGGCTATATCCTGGCAGCCCCCTTCTGGTTCTAGATCTCCCAACCAATCCTCCAGTGCCTTTAACTCCAATTCCCACTGAGTGAATAACTAAACTGGGCGTTCTCCCATTGGGACAAACATCAATATCTATTCCTTTTCTTCCATGACAGTCTTTGTTGGCTTGCTTCCTGTCACATTTGCAACATCTATGCTAGCCTCTCCTTGGCTGCTTGGTAGGAATATCTCAACTCCTCCAATGATCAAAATAGTCCTTTGATCCTCCTTATTTGTGATAGAATTTTGTAACTTCTCATCATCTTCATTCACATGACTCATAGTTTCACATGAATCTCCATTTGAGTGAGGTCTCTCTCCTTCCTCCTCTTCATCTTTCAATGAACTCTCAACTGAGCTCATCTCTTCTCCCTTTCCCACCTGGCAACCTGGGATGTATCTTTTTCCCACCTGGAATTTTATGATATCCATTGATCCACTCTCATTGCCCACCTGGAAACCTGTAAGATCCTTTCTAGATCTCTTTCCCTTATGACCGAGGTTTTCAGCATGCCTCATCCACCTCTTTAACATCTATTGTCACCTCCTGGCCAACAACTTCTGAACAGGCCATTTGGTTGTCCTATTCAAAGGCCATTCATACCTCCAGTGTACCTTTGATTCCTGCTGCATCTTGAATGCAAGATTCTCCATCTGTGCTCAGATTTCACTGAGATCCTTATCCATATCCACTTTCCTCTTCTACGAATGGAATTCTCCTTGACCATGTTTATGACCATCAATGGCCATATTTCTTTGTCTACATCCCACCTTGCTTCTTACCATCTTTTGCACACCTTGCAACAACTCCAATAGAGCATCGTACTCTATCCCCCTTTTTCCACACTCTGCAGACAAAATCAAGCTCTGATACCACTTGGTATCAGACTATCCTTGTGCCTCCTTCTCTCCTCCTGAGAGAAATTTAGCTCTGATACCACTCTAGTATCAGACTATCTCTATGACTCCTTCTCTCCGCCTATGACAAATTTATCTCTGATCCCACTTGGTATCAAACTATCCATGTGCCTCCTTCTCTCCACTTGAGAGAAACTAAGCTTTGATATCACTTGGTACCATACTATCTCTATGCCTCCTTCTCTCTGCTTGAGATAAATTTATCTCTGATACCATTCTGGTATCGAACTATCTTTATGCCTCCTTCTCTCCACTTGAGAGAAATTTAGCTCTGATACCACCTGGTGACGACCTCCCCCTTATCTCCTGCTAAAGAGGGGCCATCATGACCTCACGGTCTAGGATCATTCAATTATTCGAGTCGTATGACTCATCAGGATCCTGGTGGAAACGATTTAACTTGACACAAGCCCTTTTCTCTTCCTCGACACCCACTATGGCACACCTGTAGGCCCTCTCCTTGCGCTTTTAACTCTTACGCCAACGCTACCAGCTCTCGAGGCTAGACTTCCTCGTTGATGGGACAACTCCCTTCATGACCCCACACTTCGAGACTTTGGCAATCGTCTTCCTCCTCCTTCCCTGATTCCTAAATCAACGAATGTTTCGAGACCAAATCTACGATCCACGCTCTTCTCGCAATCAACGGCTATTATCGAATCGCGAGTTTGGACTTCGTGAGTCTTGTCTCCTGTCGACTCTACTTCTTCCAATCGCAAATCATAGGTGCATTGATCCTGTGCCACATGTCCTTCCAGATCCAACGATCTAGATTTGAAATCTCTCTTCGTGACTTTGTGAAGATCCTTGTTCACTTCCACAAACCTTATGAAGTTCCTTCTCCTGAACTTATTGATATTCTTCCACCTGTCTCTTCCTCGATGATGGGTGACTTCTTTATCTTCGGGACTTTGGCAAGTCCTCAACTCCTTTTTACACTTAGTGTAATTTCTCTTTCGAGACTTAGGTTGTTCTCGAAGGCTTTCTGCACTCCTTGCAAAAATCTGTGCAACTCTCCTACGACTTTGCTCGGCTTGAAAACCTTCATAGTTCCAAGTTCCTTTGCGAGCTTCTCATGCCCTCCTGGCAGTTTCTCTCCCTTCCTCCTGATCTTATAAGGTGATCTCTCAACACCTTAGGCACATGCCTTATGTTCGACTCATTTCTTCGGTGGCTTCTCCCTCAGCCTTATCGAAAGGTTCAATGCGTCTCCTTTCCTTTGTCGTTGCACTTCTTGCAAAGCCTTCCTTCACCATAATGTTCAGCAATTTTGGGACTCTTCAACACCTTCCATTGTGTTTCTTCTGTGAATTCTCACGCAATATTGATTTCCTCCTGGAAGATTATTCCAGAGTGTTCAGGAAATCTGGGTTGTTCTTCTCTCCACACAGTGTTTATCTTCAAGGGACTTAACTGCCTTGAAATTTCTCCCCGAGTATGTAAATTAATCTGCTATTCTCTCCTAGCAACTTATCTTCTAACCACACTGAGTTCAGATGCACACCCCTTCCATCGGCTCACAGAGTTTCCTCTCTGTGTCGTGCACTCCTTTCACTTAGCCTAGAGAACCAGACTTAACTTAACACACTCTCGGATAGAAACTAGTATCTCTATTCCTACAGACGATTTCTAACATTCATCTACAATTCACAAACATGCAAAATACATTCACAACACAACATCCATTGAACATAAATGTAAAACAGGAAAAGCTATCATTTTCTATTAATGGTGGAATGCCAAATTACAATGGTGGAGTCCGAGCTACCACTGAGTCTTGGTTCTCTATGTTTCTCTCCCTACAACTCGTCCAACCTAACATCTCTAACAGTCCGCCACCTTTTTTTTTTTTCTTACATTACAAATATCTATACAAGAGGGGCCCTATGAGCTTCCCTTGCAAGCTAACAAATGGTGTCAAATCACCAGCCCTAATGCCTCTCGAAAGGAAAAATTACAATGATGGATATCTGCTCCAAATCGGGTGCAGATCCTTTTTTCCATCATCCTATTAATGGCGAACTTATCTCCAACTTGTGCGAAAGCACAATTTTTCTCCTTCCAGTTTGTCTTCAATAAATGCCTGGATCTTGCCTTGGATTCTCGAGGCAAAAATGAGAGGACAACACCTCTCCTTCCTTGAATGCACACCATGCATGAAATCTATATGACGCATGCTGAGGTGGAGATTATCTCCTTCATTACCTCTCATAGAGGTAAAGGCACTAGCAAGACCCCCAGACACAAATAGAACCCCAAAAATATCTCTGACACTAGGAAGGTACTAGAGGGATATCTCTGCAACCAACTTCATACGACCTCATTCTTAACTATGGTGTGAGCAGAGCCTCATGAGGACACCAATTATATATTGGGTTTCACGACTCCTTGTTCAGACACATATGTTCATTTTTATAGCCTTGGAGAATTTTACTCACAAAATCCTATTCCAAAGCCCTAGGTCCTATGCTTGTTTGTGTACCCTGAAAAATAAAATAGTTTCTAATCAATTTTAATTAATCAACATTAATTTTAATGGCTTATGCTTACTCAAGAGGTGCGATCATGAAAATGATGGTATTATGACTTAGCATATATAAAAGGAATAAAATGTAAAAACACTATTAAGTACTAGTATTTATTTTCAAAGAGGCAATGATTTCAAGATTTTGGGCTTTGCTACCCTTCCCATATGGTGGAATGGACTTGTGACTGCTCACCTGAGAATTGGTTATATTATGGTGACCTTAGTTTCTTGAAATAGGTAGCCACATAGTCTATTTGAAAGGGTTATTCTGCAGGTACCCTGAGTCAAATAAGGGTCAGAAAACACACATACTTTATGGAGTTAAAGGCACTAGAAAGACCCCCAGATACGAATGGAACCCCAGAAATATCTCTGACGCTAGGAAGTTATTAGAGGGATATCTCTACAACCAACTTCGTGTGAACTTGTGCTTAAATATGTTGTGAGTGGAGCCTCCTGAGGACACCAATTATATAGTGGGTTTTACCACTCCCTAGTTAGACACATACATTCAGTTTTATATCCTTGTATAATTTTACTCACAAAATCTGATTCCAAGGCCATATGTCCTATGCTTGTTTGTGTACCATGAAAAATAAAATTGTTTCTAATAAATTTTAATTAATCAGAGTTAATTTTAATGGAATCTTCTTAATCAAGAGGTGCGATCATGAAACTGATAGTATTACCACTCAACATATATAAAAATAAGCAAATGTAAAAACACTGCTAAGTACTAGTCTTGATTTTCAAAGAGATGGTATGCTTCTAAATGTTGTTTTCCAAAATTCATTCTCTATGATTTCAATGAAATGTGGTCTTTCTTAATATGTCAAAATCAATGCAAAGTAACCAAAAGTGAAAATTCCATAAGTAAAATGAAAGAAAGAAAATATTTTTGTATGTTTGATATAATAAAAAGAAAATGTAAGGACTGAATATCAACCTCACAGGTAGACCCTATTGTTAGAAAAACATGATCACAGAGAAATAAAATAAAACAAATGTGGAAATAAAACACAGAATATACACAATACAATAGAGACATAGATATACGTGGTTCACCTAGTGTGGGCTACATCCACCAAAGAAATTTGTAGGTCCTTCCTTTTTATTATCCAGCAAAATGAAGGGATACAACCTACAACACACTCATTGTAACTTTCTCTTCTTTCTCTCATAGTATCCTCTCTCAGAATACAATATTCGTGATAATCCACAACTACAATACAATTCCCTCATAAGAGAGGGTTTCCTTCTAGGGAAAAAACCCTAAAAACTA
>JASDQU010236374.1:776-13498 GCA_032191745.1 Picea mariana
GGGGGCTCGCCCAAACCACCGAAAGCTGTTGTTTTTCCAATCTCTTGACAAAACCAAATACCAAAGATTTTCTTGAACTATGAAAACACAAAACTAGCTTAAACATGCGACCAATAGCTAAGATATCCTCTACAAAGTTCAACCGAAAGAACGGTTTTACTTTGGGAGTTAACATCTGATACAAAAAATGTTACAGAATATTGCAGAGAATAGAAAAAATGGTAATCCAAGCAGTAACAAAGTTTTTTAGAATAACCCAAAAGTTCCTCAGAAGGCCTCCGCTAAGAATAATTCTGATCCTCATGAGAAGAGATACCTTCATGTAAATAATGTAACAAATGTACATAAATTAGTTTCATAGGCCGCGAGTAAAAAGCAACAAGCCTCCACCATTAGTTCTCGTAGAAATGTACCTCCATTTTTGTTAACTTTTGAAATCTTTAATAGGAATGTGCACAATTATATGGTAGATTCAGGAGCGTCTTCCAACATAGTGCCATGGTCTGTATATCAGAAGATTAATGCTGAAGTTGAACCATCCACCTTGAAGATCATCCAACTTGATCGAACTAGTGTTAAAGTTATAGGCGAATTAAGGAATGTGCTTATAAGATTATCGTCTAACCCCAAAGTTATCAAGTAATTGATATTATTGTTGTAGATATTTCAGAAGTTTATGGTTTTTTTTTAAGAAGAGACTGGTCAGAACAGCTACATGGATATTTCGTGACGGATTGGTCTCACTTGTGGTTGCCTGAGAATGGAAAGCCCAAAAAAATCAAGGTAAATCATGAACGTTACCTAAAATTCACAGTCACAGATTTAAATGATCCCAATGAAACATTTACACCTTCTGTTGATTCACCCAAAATACAAGGGATGGATACCTTTTTCGGAAATTTCATGGCCGAAACTTCCGCTATCACTAACCCAGAAAAATAGTCTGAAATTGTGACATATACACAGCCAACAGTTTCTACCCAATGGTCTCATGCACCCGACAAAAATCAAATATGGTCTCTCTACTTTGATGGGTCAAAATCCAAAGAAGGAGCTGGTGCGGGCTGCATGATTATTGATCTAGCAGGTAACAAAACCATGATTGCATGCAGATTAGAGTTTGAATGTACAAACAACACAGAAGAATATGAGGCTTTATTGCAAGGCCTCAGGAAAGCATTAGATATTAACGTTCAAAATTTGACTGTCTTTGGCGATTCGGAAATCGTGGTTAGACAGGTAAAAAATTCTATCCACTATTTATCTCCGCATCTTAAAATATACCAATCTAAGGTATGGAATTTGATGAACAATTTTTCCACTTTCAATATAAATTCTATTCCTAGATTGAATAATTTGGAAGCTGACTTGTTAGCTAATGTATCTTTGAAACTCTTTCCTGTAGAAGGCTTATCCCCAAATGCATTCTCTATCGAACTATCTTTTAGGCCATCCGTCCTCGATAACATCACCAATTGGAGAGTCTTCGACAATGATCAAAAAGTTATTATTTTCCTTCATATGGAAGAAACTTTCCAAGGCACAATGATTGATGAATGCACTCATGACGAGAATCTTCGTGACTTCATGGTAATACCAGATCCGAGATCTCCTGAATCTTCATCGAACATGGTAAATTCTATCCCTAAATCTGTAGTTAGATTAGAAAAATTTTATGATCTTCAAGAAAAATTCAAAAAATCAGTAAACTATAAAACAAATAGTTCCTCTTTAACATATGAAAAAGTAAACTTGGGAACTAAAGACAATTCACAGTGCATAAATTTAGGGGTGGGGTGTTCTGAATAAGAGAAAGCGGTGTTTATTAAATTGTTTAAGAAATTCAAAGATGTTTTTGCTTCGACGTACGATGACCTAAAAACCTTTGATCCTAACATCATACAACACGTCATTCCTCTGAAACCCCAAACCTTGTCGTTCCAACAAAAGCTAAGAAAAATGCACCCAAAACTCGAACCGACTGTCAAAAAAGAATTAAATAAACTCCTGAACGCTACGATAATCTTCCCAATTAGGCACACGCAATGGGTCTCTAATATTGTCCATTTCTGAAAGAAGAGTGGTGAAATCCGACTATGCGTCGATTTTTGAAATCTTAATCGAGCGTCTGATAAAGACAACTACCCTGTCCCACCCATGGAACAGATCCTTCGATAGCTGTCTGGTTCTGAAAGATTATCCTTATTGGATGGTTTTTCAGGGTATAACCAAGTCCTGATGTCTCTTCCAGACCAACTTAAAACTACCTTCTGCACTCCATGGGGTACCTACACTTATAAGAAAATTCCCTTTGGACTTATTAATGTTGGTGCCACTTTCCAGAGAGCGATGAACATCGCTTTCGGAGGCTTAATCAATCAATCTGTCATATTTTACCTAGATGATGTTACTATATTCTCAAAAAAAAAAGCTGATCATCTAGCTCATTTGAGATCCGTTCTACAATGATGTTGTAAGTATGGAATTTCCTTGAATCCTAAAAAATCTATCTTCGCAGTAGAACAAGGTAAGCTCTTAGGATTTATTGTATCAAGCGAAGGGATGATTATCGACCCTAAAAGGACTCAAGTCATCTCGAAACTCCCCCCTCCCTTGTCAAAAAAGTCTATGCAGTCTTTCTTAATCCAAATAAACTTTGTCAAGAGATTCATCCCCAGTTTTTCAGAAATGGTGAGACCTTTACAGAACTTAATAAAAAAGGACGTACAATATCATTGGGGACCCTTAGAAAACCAAGCTTTTAATTCAATATAAAATACCATAATAGACGTTCCTTCTCTGATGAGCCTCGACTTTTCGCAAGATTTCACTCTCTACACATTTTCTTCTGACCACTCCTACACTGTTGTCCTAACTCAAAAGAACGTTGAAAATAATGAAGTCCCAATTGTCTTTATGAGCTCAGCTTTCAAAGGCACAGAACTTAATTACCTAGCAGTAGATCAGCAAGCCTATGTTTTTTTTAAAGCAGTAATGCACTTCTGATCTTATCTTTTGAAATATAGGATGAAAATTATCGTCCCTTACCCGGCCGTCAGAAATCTATTAGTGCAGAAAGAACTAGGCAAAAAGAGGGCCAATTGGGTCACCTCCTTACAAGAGTATGACATAGAAATCACCCCAGCACAAATAGTGAGAGGCCAAGGGCTATGCAAGTTAGTCACTGACTCAACGATAGGACAACAAGAGGAAAATGATATGTCAAACATAGGACAACACTACCAAAATTTAATCTGCTATGCACAAAACTTTGTTAGCCCCTAGTATGATGATATAAAATTCTATCTTGAACATGGGTCAGCCCCCTGCCACCTGGATCCCACTAAAAGAAGAGCGCTAATATTGAAGTCTTCCTCCTTTCAATTGATTAATGGTATTCTATTTCGTCAAATTTTTTATGGAGTACTAATGCGCTGCCTTGAGAAAGATGAAGCAGAAAAGGTCTTATTAGAATTGCACGCAAGAGAAGCTGGTGGACATTTTGGGGGAGATACAACTGCCCATAAAGTACTAAGAGTAGGTTATTACTGGCCTACACTTTTTAAAGATGTTCATGCCTTCTGTCGCAAGTGTGTTATTTGTCAAAAAGCGTCCGAATGAATACAAAAACCAGCCTTCCCTTGGCAGCTTGTTTCAGTAGACTCCCCTTTTCAGCAATGGGGTCTTCATATTATAGGTCCAATCAATCGGCCATCCTCTCAGTAGCATAAGTTTATCATAACAACCATAGATTACTTCACCAGGTGGTCCGAGGCTGTCCCATTAAAGGCTGTGAATACCAGTCAGGTAATTGCCTTTTTGAATTCAAATATTATTACTCGTTTTGGTATCCCTGACTGTCTAGTATTCGATAACGCTTCCTATTTTTCGTCTTTTGAAATGAGTGAGTTTGCTCTAGAAAAAGGAATTAAATTGAAATATTCTGCCAGCTATTACCCTCAAGGCAATGGATTCACAGAATCAACTAATAATAATTTGATTAAAATCATCAAGAGAACGGTATCTGAAAATCACAAAAATTGGCATAATGCACTGTTAAATGCAATCTTGGCTGATAGAGTAACTCCGAAAACTACTGTGGGTAACTCTCCCTTCTTTCTCGTCTATGGTAGAGAAGCAATTTTGCCACCACATATTCTTCTTCCCTCACTGCAGCTATCACAGAAAATACAGGAAGAGGACTGCCTCCCTTTGGAGAATCGAATTAACGCATTATTAAACCTAGAAGAAGTAAGGGCTCAAGAAAAATGAAAGTTGGATCAGCATCAACTTGTGGTTAAAAGCTGGTTTGATTCCAACTCTGCCTCTGACAGGAACTTTGAAGTAGGTGACCTTGTCTTAAAATGGGACAAACCGCATGAGGGAAAGGGAGAGCATACAAAGTTTCATAACTTATGGCCAGGACCATTTTTGATTGCTGAGAAATTGGGTCCCAGCGCTTTGAGATTACAGAGTCTAGAGGGACAGCCAGACACCTATCCGGTGAATGGCCAAGCTCCAAAAATGTATTTCACCTTATGACAACCCTGTGTACACTGTGTAAATATTTTTCCTTTGTTTGCTTTTCATTTTTCTTTGTTGTTTTGGTTTTGATTTCTCCCTTACGCTTATCAGTTTTTACTTTTGAAATACATATACCTGCATCATGAACTATTCATATTAAGAGAACAAAAAACAAATTCCTCTAAAATGACTGGTGAAAGTTTGTTTAAACATCAATTATGATATGCCTCTGAAGTTTACAGCCATGTTAAACAAAGCTTGTTGCCTGAAAGACGTTTCTTGATTTCAATCTGTAATTGAATCTTTTCATGATCATCCATTTCTTCTTACGCTGTCCCTGTTCCCTAAGAGAACAACTCAGAAAATGTCTCCCTGCCTCTGAAGGATGGTTTATTGACAAACTATCTCTAGATCTTAATGAAGGACATTTAAAAAAAAAAAAAAAAATTCTCTCAAGGTCTGTAATTTATTAAAATATGTCCAAAATATCATAATTTTCAGCATCACCCCGCTCAATTATATATCTTTAAAAACCAAATAAATCATTAAAAAGCTGTGGGAAGTGCTTGTAAACCCGTCGGGATACTGAACAGGTCTGATGGCAACGGGTAAATGCATGCATGACGCTAGGATAACTTCTTCGGGGTATTGAACAGGCTCGTTAGCAGTGAAGCAATGTCAGGTATATGAAAATTTTCAAATATGGAATCTCTTGACCTTAAATGTCCTTCATTCTGATCTGGAACTTCTTGGCAGGATACAGATATTGGAGTGGGTTAATTGGCAACCCTGTCAAGGCTATGGACGTCTGCTGGTAGGAGTGGCTCTGTCAATAGTATTGAAGATTTTAACCTTAATATCGCGACTCGCTTTTGTTAATATTGTTATCAGTTTTCATCTTTTAAAATAACAAGATGGAATTTCTTATGATTGATGATGATGTTCAAATAGTTTTCTGGTTGTTTTCAAGTTGGATTTTTTCTCATTATCCTAATCTAGACTTGTTCGTTTGGCAGAGATAACGTTTTCTACCAGTGTGTCGCCATTGTTGGCAGCCATATTAATTTCTATCTTTTTCCTTACAAGCTGCCTACACAAGGGTTTTGAACCCTCATTACTCGTCTCAACTTTTTAAAATGACACCATTATCTTTTGCTTTTGCATACCTCCTTTTCGTTTCCATTTTCACGACTGTAAGCGTGAAAACCCACAATTGGAATTCATGTTGATTGCATTAAAATGATCTTTTGGATTGTCATAAACCCATTTGTTTATGTGGTTATAACTCTTTGACCTCAAACACACCACTGGTCACATATTTAATCAAAACATCAAACATTTATGCTTTTGATTATTGTTATATGGTGTCAATTTACATAAACTTCGACGCAATGGTTTGATCGAACACACTAATTTTTGGGTCAAATCATGGTTATCTGATAATTCATTTGACATGTTGATTAAAATTCTTTTGGATATGCGCTGTTGTGATTTGAATGTACCATTACTCCAAAGCTTCGTTGATTGTACAACCCGACATGATATTCTTGCATGGTTCCAATTTACTCCACCATCCTTGCACGCATAAGCATTAACACTCTATCTTGCATTTTGGGTTGCCTTTGCTTGGTGTTAGGGAAGCTTCAAGAAAATGGTTCTGTGTCTACCCTGTCAAACCCTCTCGCCGATTACCCTTTTGATTTTGTGCTATTAGCTATGGCACCTGTAGTGCGAATCGAACCCAACGGTGTCCAAACTTTGTTGTTGTTTGATGACTCCCGAGAGGACCTAGAAAGAAATGGTTGGTGGGTTTTTATTGAGAAGTTTGAGGGTTTCAACCTGGCAGTTGCTCAGCAATTCGCACTTACATTCGATGGGTGCAGAGCCAAAATTGGGGACATCCAGCTCGAGTTGACTGAGAATTTCATTAGCTCAGCCACTGGTCTGCCAGCCGAGGGACAAAGATGGTTTAAAAATTCAAAGGTTGATGAAGTACCCTAGCCACTTCTGTTTACCTCAAGGAAGTTCAACAGTTGCGGAAAAGGTATGCCCGTTACAGCTCTTAAATCTAGATGGCATGATTTGTTGGCTATTATCAAGTAGTTTGTTACATGCGAGGGTAGATACGGTCTAGTTTTCCTATACCACCTATGGCTGCTCATGAGTTTCATAGATTTTCCCTTAAACATGCCACATTTTCTCCTTAGGAGTTTATATAAAATGGCTAAGCACTTCAAAAGGGAGAAAGCCGACTCCAGCCTCTTCCACCACTGTTTAATTAAAATTATTGTGGTTCATCAGTTGAATTTGAGTGGCGATTGTTGGGATGCTTTCTTGTTGAGGAATGGTTTTTCCAGTCCTAAAATAGGACAAGTTAACAAAACTGTTGGCACAAAAACCCTTGTCAGTTCTGTCATTCCCCCTCCTACGCTCTTGCCCTCTGTTGAACCCTCAACCTACCCGAATGCTACCCAACACGACACTCTTCCTGACTCATGTCCAAAAGACGGTTGTAAGCATGTTAAGAGGTCTTCAAAGAAGAAGTGTAAAAGCAAAATTGATATCAATTGCAAAGGTAGAAAGGCTACACACTAGGTTTCACAGTGTGCTCATAACAAACCAAAATAAAACACAGATCAAAAACCATTTCTGTTGAGTGAAGATTCTGATTCTGAAATTGAACGGTTTCTAACCAAGGAGTATCCATACTCTCATAGAATTTGTTCAGTTAAGCCCTATGACTATGTGACGAACCTCCCACCATGCCTTAGAGATGACCCCAACTTCCCCAGGATCAAACTCGACAGAGGAACTGCTAGTCAATTAAGAAGTTCTTCACCTATAATTGCATGGCCTGATCAACCACAGTGCGACGAATGTAAGTCGTGGCTCGACCGATATTATACAGACATCCCTTTGCTCCAATCCCGAATCAATTCCTTGGAGGACCGAGTAAATGTGCTAACTAAAGAAAACGACAGACTGCAAGCTAATGATAAAAGGCAGAAGACCACAGGCTCTGTTGTTTTCAAAAATGTAGAGGCAACCACTGCCATTGTCAATTCAAAAATAGCTTGATCAAATCGAATCCATGAAACCGAGGTATGGTATTTTAAGAGTGATTTTAAAATGATTTTGTTTGTGTTGAATTAGCATATAGGATTTGTTGGCTCAAGTCGCATCCATTTCTGTTTTGATTGAATGATAAAACTCAATTTTGTTTATAATAATAACTAACTACAGAATCATAAGATTCTGTAGGTAGTCATTAAAATTTGAATTTTTTTATTTTACAACTAAAACACAATCTGAAATCGTGTATTCTTGTTCATTTACAAGTACATATATATTTTAAAGGAAATTGGATTACTAGTGGCATTTCTGAACATTCTATTTCCTTACATGGTTTTAGATTAGGCTGTTAGTTTTAGATAGGAATAGGAATTTGGGAGGTTGTATTTCCCACGATTTTGGAACAACTTTGATAATTTCCACAAGGATTTTTTTGATCCTATGGCCTTTATATATGTATTATTTTTGTAAACAAAGATCATCGCTGCTTGGGGCAAAAACGATGGATTTATGATTTTCACACTTGAATGAAATATGATACTAGTTGCAGCTTTGGCTTTTCCATATTGTGGTTTTATTCAAGTTAAGATTGTTTCAATTTGTAGTTAAGACTATTATTGATTTCGTTGTTATGGTTTACTACAGAATGGGATTGATATAAATTTATATGTATGATCCATGTTCATGTTCCAGATTTATGACAGAGTAATCATTTTTTTTAAACCTGGGATTAAGAGATTTATCTTTATCATTTGTTGAACATTCGTGCACGAGTTTTCAAAGCAGGGTTTATCTTAATGTGGTTACTTGTGAAATTGTAAGATTGATGTCACTATATCTCTAATTTGTTCTATTGTTAGCATTCAAAAGCGTTGTTTCTTCGTGTTTACATGAAGTATTGGAAAATTTGGTGCGGGTTGGCCCCATCAAACAGTGAACGCAGATGTTATGTATAGGACGAATAGGAGATGATATTTCAGGTCTGTTTGCTAGTTCATTTTAGTAGCTTAATCAATATAAGAATTTTATATAGTTTAGATTTACAATACAGATTGTTATTTTTTATTGCCAAGCTAGATAGCTGCCATCTCATTTTCTATTTATAAAGTTATAAAAAATCAAAAAACACCAGCTTCGCTGTCATAAGTCAATTCATATATGATTTTGCAGATTTCGATTAAAATTTGCATTTTGTGAATACTGTACATATAATAGAGATTTAAATATATCAATACAATGTACATTTAATAAGTATGATCACTATTTTATTAATATTAATTAGTGAACTATGAATATATATTAGACTTGTATATAGTTTGCAACACCTATTTTTCACTTAGTTAGTTTCTTTAGTTTAGTTTTTTCACTTTCCTAGGACATAGATCGGCCAATGGAGCCAATAAACCCGTCAGAATGGATTAATCCAAATGGCTTGGGTTATTTAGACAACTCTGGACCAGATGCACTCCTCTAGTTGACGAGCGGTCAATTTCGCCCGTCAACAAATGGCACTAGAAGGAGGGCCTGAAAATTATTAATGGCACGAGGCAGTCGTAAGACTCCTCCACCACCTACCCACTCACCTATAGTGACAAGAAGTCATTCAAATGAAAAAATCATCCCTCAAACAACAACCACATCAAACAGCGATCTACGGATCACAATTGAACTAGTAACTCCAAATCCTATAGGTGGTGACGTACAAGAGATTGTACGCCAATCTCTCATAAGAACACATAGTGCCTTCGCCCGTTTAAGGCAACCAAACTGACCTTTGGACCAACCATTAGATTTATCTTATATCAGAGAACAACTCGGAGGCACTAACCTCATTTTAAACCCTACAGATCCAACCCTCACTCCTGCAGCAGGAGGATCTAGAATACCACCCTCACCACCTCCTTCATCCCCTTCTTCTTCGGGAAAAGAATCCTCTGATGAAGGCTCTCCCTCATCCCATCCTTCGACACCACCCACACTAATGGAATACTCTTATGCTTCAATATATTTCCATGGAATACTCTTATGCCTTAATCTGATTTGGAGCCGAAAGTTATGGCCCTCAAAAGTTAACTAGGTCTTAAAATTTACCCTCCATTGTTTATCATGTAACTTCTTCACAAAAGCTTCATTTAACGAATCGTTTACACCATTAAAAATATCTCTATGGGATATTTCATTTGATTTGTAAAGATACAAAGTACCTTAATAGCACTTTGTTCTCGTGGTTTTTGAATACCTAAAAATGTTATTTAGGGCCTTAAAAACGTGCTGCAAAAAGATGACCTCCAAATAGTATAAAATGTCATAGAAATTCATTGGTTTTCTGCTATTATAGACCATCCAAATGACTTCGTGTGCACCAATTTGAAAATTTACACCCATATTTATCACACGCAGCAACACCATAAGGTAGCACATGCTCCGCGCACCTATAACTAGTGTGGACCACTTCTCTGTCACGCTAATATATGGTGCATATTACTTTTGTTTCACGCACCAATATCTACCGCGCACAATTTTTGTTCATGCATTAATACCTATTGTGCTCAATCTTTGTGTCACATGCTAATATTCTGCACACATTGCACTCTACGCACTGCACCATGCCAAGGTTTGGTGCGCTCACAGCATGCACTAGTACTCTGTGCGCACCATGAATTAAGACATCACACGACATGAATATTCAACATGCATGTATTGCATACCAACATTGCACGTGCACCAACAAATTTTCTTTGTGCTCTGCCAATACTCAGTGCACACAACCCGCATGCCAATATTATGCATGTGTACACTGGACGAGCCAATATTATGCATACAACCCCCAATTCACACCA
Organism: Picea mariana; assembly: GCA_032191745.1. Taxonomy (NCBI): domain Eukaryota; kingdom Viridiplantae; phylum Streptophyta; class Pinopsida; order Pinales; family Pinaceae; genus Picea; species Picea mariana. The sequence continues at coordinate 11,213 of JASDQU010236374.1, forward strand.
CAGAGTGCTAAAATTTAGTGCGCATACCACACACAATAATTTTTCTATGCTTCACCTACTTGCATCGTACAATGCCAAATTTTAGTGTTCACACTCGCGCACCATAATTTTTCACGCATTACCAACTTTGCATCGTGCAACATCAAATTTAAGTGTGCACACCTGCACTCCATTATTTTTCATGCAGTACCAACTCTGTACCGTGTAGAAAGAAATTTAAGTGTGTGCACCCACTCACCATTATTTTTCGTGACTTATCAACTCTGGACCACATAGAATCCAGTTTGAGTGTGCACGCCTGCACACCTTTATTTTTCTGTGCATCACTTCTTCATGAATTCCGCTGCAAATATTGGGGATTTTGCCTAATTTTCACCCAATTTCCACCATGGACATTCTGCAACTATGAAATTTGGTCAATTTCCCTCTGATAACACAAATTCAACCTTTGCAACAACAAATCAGTACTAGTTGACATTCCTGATATGAATTTTCCTAAATTCATTCACAGATTGAGATTTTATTCAACCAATCTCGCTCCATCTATCATGGCTTCCCTGTAACTTCAAATTCAACCAATTCCAGGTCTGAATTTTCTAGAACAAATATTAAATTAAAAATATCTCATCAGTTGGCCAAATTTCTCAAATTCAACACGAATTTAATAACAAAAATTGGGGATTTTTCCCAACTCCACGCAATTGTTTTTTATTTCTACCATAGATGCATTGTAACTTGAAATTTGGCCACTCTGAAATCAATTCTCTATGAAATTTCTCTTCAACATTCAACTTGCTCGGCCCATCTAGGCTCAGTGTTGAAAACTGGAGCATTGTAGCATCCCCAACAACCAATTGGTCCATTCCAACCAAAAATTATAACTTTGATAATAAATTAAAACATACAAATACTCTGCAAATGCATTGATTCATACATAATAATAATAGAAACACACATGCAACATACAAAGGAAAACCTATAAAAATAAACTCATAAATAATAATGCAGCACATAATTTAACACACAATTGACACGTATCTTGATAAAAATATCACCGACTGTGTGCATACCTTCCACTTTCCTCCTAGCCTTAGACCACACTGGTCAAAACTCTCAAGAGTGGGTCACCCCAGAGTTGGGGATAAAATCCACCTAGGTAAAGGAATTCCTAACTAGGATGATGTATCTAAGACCACAGGAAAACTTAGTCACATGTGCCAAATCGAACTAACAACCTACAGTGCCTCATTTCACACATGTCTATCCCACTCAAGGAAGTGTGCCACTTCTCTTCTCAACAGTCCCTCGGCTGCCCCACTTCCTTTTCAGAGCTTCAACAATAGGCCAGAAATGAAATCTTAGAGCCCTATAGCTGCAGTTTGGTACCTTCTAGAAATAAACTCCCAACAATTCTCTCACCTAGAGATAATTTCTTACGAGCCTGACAACCCACCTCTTCAATATCCCAGGAGCCTGACAACCCATTTCTTCAGTCCAACTCCTAAGCTAACCAAGTACAAGTACAGGTATAGGTATAGATACAAGTACAGTGACAGTAACAGAAAGGTACCAAGGACAACTAAATGAGTGAGTGAATGATGATAAAAAATGAACTAAGTCCAACCTATATGTATGCATGTTCCCAACTTGACACTTGTCATGTTGAGAACTACGTTGGCCCACTTGTCCCCATTCTTAGAACTTAGGATAAAATAATTATCCATACTTTGTACTTTAATGAATATTAATATAATATTCCTTTGGGCTTAAGCTCCATAGCGTAGCCCCTTTCCCTATCTAGTGGAGTTTATCCCCCCATACTATTTTACATTGTTGTTATGTCGCAACGATTTGTTTTTCATTAATATTTTCATGTGATTTACATTTATAATACAAACATACTGTAATTTCTGTATCCAGAATCACCATCCTCAAAAACATGAACATATACACAAAGACTCGTTGACCTCAAGATCACGCACTCAATTTGTTGCGCGTGATATCCTATGATGTGTGCACTAATTCTTTTAGTGCACAACACATATTTGTGCTATATGTTGGAAGGTGGTTACAAAACTAATTCCAAGACTTGATACAAACAACTCACCATCTTATATACATATGTACATTTATTTTTACATTTAGAGTTGGGATTCGGCCTAGGGGTATTACATAATCAATGCATTAGAAGAACTTAAGAAGGAAAGAAATAAAAACAATTCATTGAAGGATGAGTTAAAAGTAAAAGAGGGATCTCAAAATTCCAACTCTGAATAACTAGAGAAG
>JASDQU010236375.1:0-11249 GCA_032191745.1 Picea mariana
ACCATGAAGGATATGGTACAAGAGTTGTGGAAAGATAGGGAAGAGAGCATTGTCCTTCAAGAGAAGTTGATGGCCATGAAGGAGGAGAAAGACCAACTTCTTGAAAAGTTGCAGGAGATGGAGAATCAACTCCATGAAGCAAAAGAAACCCTTACCAAGTACATGCATGCACATGAGGTATGTAATGTTAGTTTGTCTTCAATTTCCTCTCAGGAAGAATGCTTTGGTGTTTTTGAAAACCACACTAGAGGAATAGGGTCCAAGTTAATGTTAAAAATGGGCTATGAAGGTAAAGGGTTAGGCAAGCATGCACAAGGCATAGTTGAGCCTATTGTGGTTGAAGAGAGACCTAAATATTGTGGTCTTGGTTATGAACGAATTGTTGAAACAAATTCCAAGGTTGAGGAAACTAATGAAAAAGTTTCAAGCACAATTTTTGTTTCAAGTTCACCTCCTCAAGAAGGATTTCAAGGTGAAAGTTCAAGAACTTTGGTTGAAAGTTCAAACTCTTCAGCATGAAAAACTTGTGTTCAAGGTGAATGCAAATGTGTGCAACAAAAAGGTTGTGACAACCATGAGGACAAGAGAAGATTTGAGAGTCTTCAAAAGAGAGCTTGTAACTCTTTCGATTCACCTCCTCAAAGCGACAATAAAGGTGAATGTTCAAGGTATAAATCTGCATATAACTCAGTTGCTTTGGATTATGTTAAGCATAATAAATCTGCACGTAACAATGGAAAAAGACCATGTACATATTGTGGTTTTTATAACCATCATGTTTCGAAGTGTTGGAAAAGAAAGTCCACTTTCAGGAAACTTTCCAAGCAAAGGCAACATGAAGAGAAGATGAAAAAGATTTGCACTCATTGTCAGAAGAGGGGTCATCTCATTGACCAATGTTGGACATTGCATCCAACCTCTCATCCACAGCATAAGAAGCAGTTGGAGAAAAATATTGACAAGAATGGAAGAGGAGATTCCATCATTGATGTGAGCCAAGAGGATTCACAAGAAGACGACTTTCAACAGAAGAATTCGCCATTGAGTTGGCTTGGTAAGAAATGGTTACATTTCTTGAGTAAGTAAGGCTTTCATTCTTTTTGCAGTAGATGCACATTTCAGCCTTATCTTTTCATTATGTTGAAGTTGACAAGTTGCAGCAGTTTGTCATATTTTGGTAGAGGCAAGTTGCCTGTGAATGTTTTTATTTTTGTAAGCATACTTGTGTAGTACCACCTCATCAAGTACAAGTAAAAGAGGGGTATGCTGTCCATTGTGTTACAGCCACATACACTTTTCATTTTCAGCTCTTTAGTACCCACATGCTTTGGGTTTAAGCACCTATGTTTCTACAGGAAGGAGAGTTGAAGAAGCGATGCACATGCATATGGTTTCGTGAGTGCATAAACAATGAATTGGATGATTTTCATCATGGATGAGTCATGATTGTAGCATGATTGTTTATCATGTCTTTAGACTTTTCATTTTGGATGGTTGAAACATTTCACATGAGTCTCGACTTGTGTCGATATTAACTTGACGACTTGTGGTGTCGATCATGTTTTCGACTTATGATTAGTCGATGGTGTTGTTGTCTTGTAAGTCAATATTAAGTACATTGAGATGGAGGAAAACACCATGTGCTTTGATGAAGCACAAGATGCGACAGTTGCTTAAAGAGCAAAAAGACTTTGCTGTCCTTATTTTCAGTCTTGTATCAATTAATTTTCAAGATTGATGTTTTTCTTGGCTTGTGACAAGATGTCGCAGGAAAATTTTGTAGCCATTGGAGAGCGGATTGTTGACGTCCAAGAGTTCGAAAGAGGGACTTGATTCTCAGTGGGAAGGCTGGCAGTCTTTTAAGCGCAGAGAGAACAGTGGGTCAGCAGCAGCCAGAGAGCAGTGGTTGAGGGACATAGCCAGTTGCAATGCACGGCATGTCAAAGTACCTAGGGGATTGTCAAAAAGTCTTTTCAAGTAGAATCAATTGATATAACTTGAAAGAAGAAGAGTATTGAAGCTCAGATCGATGATTATAAGATTTTGTGGGTCCAAAAGCCTTTCAGTGGGAAGGCGTGATCAGAATCTGGACCAGGGGGCTAAAATTTGCTCAATTTTCAAAGTGCTCAGAATGCAACGAAAATGGTACCATTGCGTCCGTCTCGTTCTCCTGATTCCGGCAGTATATTTATTTTCGCAAACGGAGTCCGTATGGAGAAGTTATCGAGGTCTGTTCGCCGAGCCAAACATGAAAATTTTGATGCTGACTGGGCAGGCCGTACAACTGACGTGGCCATCCGTACAGGACACGTGGCATCTCCTGGGCGTGACACATGTCATGTGGTTTTGGAATTTTTGGCACACAGTTTGACCAATTCGGAGGTGACACGTGTCACCACTAGATGGGTGACACGTGGCACCTGATGACGTCATCATTTGACGTGGCGACCATACGATGACGTGGGCTAATCGGCAGTTGACAAGTGGCGAGTTGACGTGGCGCAATTTCATTGGTTGAGGTTGGCGAATAGTGGAATGACACGTGTCTGTTTATGGGCAAATTATATGAGGACACGTGGCCCAATCGAAGGGCGCCACGTGTCCCTCGTTTTATTGGTTATTGGGTTTTGCATTCAAAAATTTATTTTATCGTCGGTTGGATTCGAACATCTGACCTCCTCCCACGTTGAACGTTTTAACAAAGGCCAAGCCACCATTGGGCCACGCAATGGTCGTTATATTTGAAATGGAGAAATTTATATTTGAATTTAACTTTGGTATTATGCGGCGGGGGTTAGGGCTGGGGCTAAGCCCCAGCCCCCGGTCACACGAACTCTGCACAGGACCTTACCCGCCGATGGTATTCGCGCAGAGGTATTTCATTGATAGACCACTGTACAAGTGTTTGCGCGCGGAATTATAAGTTTAGCCCAGTTCTATGGTATTGTTTGTAACCGTTACACATTTAAATGGCGTACAAATGGGTTATGTTTCGTGTAAACCACGGTTCTATGCACACTTGCATATGCCCATAACAAAAACGCGTAGGGTTCCATTTGGTTCACGGTTACATTAATGTTAATGGGTTTCAATTTTGGGTTTGTTTTTAAATGGTTTTAAAACCCAGGTTATATGTCATATGATATATAACCATTGTTACATTATTATGCGGGTTTTAATATTCAACGCACGATTATACAAACATTTCAGGTGACCACTGTTTGGAAATGTGCGCGGGGGATTGGAACCCGGGTTTGTAACCGGTGTGTTGTATGTATATGCGCGCGGGGATGTTACAACATTAAAAACCCACGGTCATATTCGTTGGCATGTGACCATACCTTGTGGTTAAAATGCGCACGCGGGATTTTGGTTTATGTTTTGATGTAAACGGTTATGCCACATCACACAGACGCGTGTCGAGCTCCTTTTTGTGCGCGGGGTGTGGCCACATGGCCCCCCATGTGCCCAACACCTCCGACTTGGAGGGCCTTTATTTCGGTTAACTGATCGACAATTTGCACCATTTTTAGGAACGGGCGTGGGTGCTAGGTTTTGGAGGCGAAAACGCTCAGAGGCCAAGTTTAGTTTTCCAGAGTGCAGAATGGCGAACAGGTTACAGCAGGCTTGAAGGGCAAAAATGGCAGAGGCCATAACTTTTTGAGTTTTTGACCAAATCAGGAGCTGTAAAAGCCCAGCTAGGGGTTTTTGGACGTTCTGAGTCCATTGGTGATGTTGTCATAGGCATTTGAAGAGCCCATTTGCAGGTTTTTCACATTTGAATCTTGGGGAAGCTCCATGAAGATTAAAGCCCTCATTGTTTGAGGCATTGCTCAGATGAGCACATATCCATTTGTTGAGAATGAATAGTCATTTCTGACTGTTTATTATGCTCTGAACACATTGGGATAGTTTTCAGATCCATTGGAGGACTTCTACAGGTATTTTTGCCTCATTCAAGTTCAGGGAAGCTTGGAGGCCACATGTAGGAGAGGTCATTGTTGGATGAGCCATTGTCCATTTGCAGAGTTTTAACAGTCATTTTTGGGGTTTTTGTGTGTTCTGAACCCAATGGTACAGTCTGTAAAACCATTGGAGTTGAGCAGCATCTTGTAAAAGAACATTTGACCACTAATCCCAGAGAGCCAAGTCCATTGAAGGAGGCTCAAGGAGACGTAGCCTAGAGAGGGGTGAACTCCTTTATCATCTTGGTATTGCTGTGATTTTTTATGTGTTATTTGCTGCATTTGAGTTTGTTGTGTATTTGTTTATAACACATATTCAAACATTTGAAAGAACCTTTCCTCACACATGAACTTAACACATAAACTATCTTGCCTATTTTAACACATGAAGCGAGGTCCTGTTAAGATTTATTTTATGAGGTAGAGGGTGCTTGCATAGCATAACAAGTCAGCCTTCTATTTTCAGATCAATATATTACCTCTGCTATTTAAATAGATAATGGATAAAAAAAATATTACTTCAGCGTTAGTCATTATGTAATGGCTGTAAGATTTTAGTCAGCAATCGTATCTATGTAATGGCGCGTATCTATGTAATGGCGGGATTATTGCGACTATAATTTGTTTCGTTGATCATGAAATCCGTCCCTCTACCCTGCTTGATTTTTATGCCTGAATTCTTTTTATGTCTGAATCAATTTTTTTTTACCAGCGTTTTTCGATGGGGGTTCACTTCTCGCGTTTCTGTTTAAATCTTATTGGGGATTGGACGTAGGTGTGTTTTGGTTGTGTTGGTGCTAGAAAGGCCACGAAGTGAAACCCCTGACCGTTGCTCTTGGGCTAGGTTGTTTTTATTGAATTTACTTGGCCACGTTCTTCCCTTCCATATAATTACCAGTAGCTGGACAAGTTGGGCAGTGTGTGCCCCATTGTGGGCCTCCTCCTTGGCACTGGAGCCGAGATCTTACGCTGTCTCTGGAGTTTATCCAGGAGATTTGGTGGATGTTTAGAATGGGTTTTTTTCTTGCTTGACTGTTTCCCAATTTCCTCTGCGACTGCAACTTCTAACGACGGTAATGCAGCTAGCATGTTCTACGCATTCTGGAAACCCTTTTACTGCAATTCGTGATTGTGTAATCATCCCTGCAATCGTGACTGTGTAATGGAGGCATTAACATTACCTCAACGAGTGTTTTAGGTAACGGTTGTGTGTTTTTTCCTCTAAACACGGTATCTGTGTATTGACTGTCATAATATCTCTCCGTCATTTCATTTAAGCGACTTGACAACGAATGGTCACAGGTCGCCTTGAGCTTGGCAATGAACTGTGGTAGGCACGAATTCCAATCTGGTCTTTAATCAGAGGAAATTGAGACAGCGGGTTAGTTACCGCGTGGGTCATGGAGTAAATCCGACAGTGTAAATTTGGGGTTGTCTGGTAAGTAGTAAGTAATACGATCTAAAAATAGCTCGACTGTGATAACTTACCACCGACTTTGGAGGTCACCTTGCCAATAAACTTTCACATCAACAACTTTGGGTTCCTGAACAGACGTTACAACTTTTCTTTTAAAACGTTTCTCTAAAATACTGTTAGGATAATGTGGCATATTGTGATAGCTACACCGTTTACTAGTTTTTATTTCAAAATCATCTGTTCAGCGTAATTTAGCGATTCATAACCCTAAAGTCGCGCATTGTCTTTATGCCATCCATTGGCCAAATCTTCACTGCGATGCCGTTTGGATCTTCTGGCATGCACTCTTAGTTGCCCAGTTGTCGTGAAGCTCCTAAAGGTAAAGTTTTGTTAGTAATTATCATTGTTGTTTTATTATTATTATTTTTTTAAATCAAGATTTAGGTTTTAGTTAAATTTTCAAATCAAAATTTACGACTTAGACTTTAGTTTCTTGTTGTTGATTTTGATGCTATTACTTGGATTAATGGTTTGGCTGCAAATATATCCCTGCACCAAAAGTTGTGGAATCAAATTTATCATATGTGGACAAAAGAATGGTGGTTTTATAATTTATGTTATGATTAGATTGGTTCAAACAAAACGTACCTTTATCTTTTAGTAACATAAATTTTCATAGCTAAATGAATATGGGTTGATTAAAAAAAAAAAAAAATACAAAAGAAAAGAGAGATTTTTATTGTTATTGGATAATATATAAAATGTAATGCCCTTTTAAGCTAAGTACAATAAGTTAATATGATATTAGTAATTGGGATTTTGCAATTATTTAAATTACTTTTTTTTTAAAGTTTGGTTGGTAACTCGTCAACTATTGGGATTTAGATTGAGTAATTGATCTGTAATTAATGCTAATTTAAGTCATAGATAATGCCCTTTGTTTCGATTAATTGTTGGGTAGTGACGAAGTCATTTTTAGCTTGCGCTTCCCATTGACAGGGTTGTTGTTCAAAATTAATTAATGTTAGTACCTGGTTTTATAAACATTTAATGTGCTTGATTTGCTCACTGTAAGGGTTCTAGTTACTTGTGTATTTAAATTCGGGTGTGTTGGGATGTTAGGATGATTGTCTTTAGCTTTGTGGTCTTGGTCTGCTTGTGTCGGGTGGGATATAGACACCTCCTTGTTCCTCAGAACAGTCGCCATCCCTGAGACCTTAAATGGTCAAAATCGATGGGAACCTAGGCTTGAGCGTTGCTTATGTGTCATGGAGGTCCTAACCATTGTAGGGTAGGACGGGTGGGTAGTCATTCTTATTTTTGTTAGGTCGTCATGTTGTTGTTGCATGAGTTTCTTGTGTGGTGTTCGTTATCGTGTTGTGTTGTTGAGTATAATGTCATGTTTACCTTCCTACACACCCACACACAAAACAAATAATTTTTTTTTTGCACTTGTTATGTGAGGCTTGATGTCGTGACGAAACGGGAGGTTCGTAACATATGGTATCAGAGAGGGTTCAACCCGTGATTTGGGATTGCTACGGCTTTCGTTGATATGATTGATTATACTGTTGCTGATCGAGTTGACTTATGTACGTGCAGGTAATCATGGTTAGAGGAATCCATGGAGGCAGATGACAGGGTGCTAGGGGAGGAGGCACGATGCCTTTGGTAGCATGCACGCCTGAGGGGTCTAACCCCCATGGAGATGAGCAGGTTCTCGGACATGAGGAGATAGTATTTGGTGATGTAGTTGGAATGATGAGATATTTTCAGTGCATGTCTGAGGCTCTGATCAGCCGTTTGGACAGAGATGAGGCCAGGGCGCCGACACCCATTGAGGTTACACCGTACGCTCCGGTCAATACTGGTGGCGTTCACCGTGAACTCGAGAAGGTCAAATTTATCGAGTTCTTTGGTGCCTCGGATGACGCAACCACCGAGGCATGGTTGGAGAACATGGCGATGTGCTTTTCACTTCGCGATTATACCTCCAACATGAAGGTCCGCATGGTGGTCTTCAAACTGAAGGGGAGCGCTCTTCTATTGTGGAAGACGCTCCTACCGTAGCTGAACATGGTCATCGAAGATGTGTCCTGGGAACTGTTCGAGGAACAATATCGAGAGAGGTATATTTCAGAGGAATTCATTGAGCATCATCTCAATGAGTTCAACAACTTACGACAGGGAGGTTGTACGGTGCCTGAGTACGAGGCCCATTTTATGGAGATGCTTCAGTATGCTCCACACCTTAACATTGAGAAACATAAGGTCAACCGGTTCGTGTTCGGCCTTAATGGCAACCTACGTTCAAAGGTTAGGATTTTGATGCCTCAAACCTTGCATGATGCCGTCTAGAAGGTCCTCATAGCAGAGGAGGAGATTATCAGTGGGGGTTAGACCAGGACACCGGAGAGACTAGTAGGGCAAGTTTCATCTGGAGCACAACAACATCCGACACCAGCCAGACATACGCCGGGATATTGTGGCTTCCAGAGGGGATCCACTTTCATTACACCTCGACGATCGACACCTCAGCAATGGACACCTTATCGGGGACCACAACATCCGTATCAGTGTCATTCATAGCAACAACAACAACAGTTTAGGCCTATTCAGCAGAACAGACCAAGATTCCAGGCCTGTGGGCCATCATCTTCTACTTCGGGTACCAGGACTACTGGGCCGAAGAAGAGGTGTTGGATGTGTGGGGAGCCACAATACCTGTGCGACTACCCTGTGGAGAGGACCAAAGCATCCAGATCAGCTGAACCAACTACCGTGGGAGATATGGGCAAGGCCCATCGGATTCATGCATCGGTGAATAACTGGCAGGAAGAGAACCAATCGACTATGCTCGAGACGACAGGTATCGTCGCTAACCTAACCCTTAGTATTTTGATAGATCCTGGTGCTACTGAGAGTTTCATTTCTGGTGCAACGCTAAAAAGGATTAAAGCAAAAGCAGTTCAACAAGATGAGTTTAGCTTCATGGAGATGTCTTCGGGAGCCAAAAAAAAGGTTGGAGGGAAAGTTACGGGATGTATCCTTAACCTGGGAGAGTTTGTCACAAGGGCCAACCTGTACGTTACGATCCTAGGATCTTATGATGTCGTGATTGGTATGGATTGGTTTGAATCGCATGAGTCAATACTCAACTGTAAGACGAAACGGTTGAGCTTGGTCGATGACGAGAGACAGAGACTTGTGATTGTAATCTGGAACCAGGGAGTTTCCTTGAGGTTCATCTCTTCCTTGCAACTTTGGAAGAGCATGCGCAAGGGGTGCAAGATTTATGCGATCCTTGTGTTAAACGAGAAGGGAGTAGCAGAAGGTCTAGAACACCTTCTAGTGGTGAAAGAGTTTGTGGACATATTTCCAGAGGATTTACCTGGGATGCCGTCGGAGAGGGAGTTGGAGTTTACCATAGACCTAAAACCGGGGACAAAACCAATAGCAAGAACGCCTTATCGGATGTCGAACCCGGAGTTACAAGAGTTGAAAATGCAACTGAAGGAGTTGCTGGACCTGGGACTGATACATCCTAGTGTGTCACTGTGGGGTGCACCTGTTATTTTCATACCAAAGAAGGACGGATAGTGGAGGCTTTGCATTGAATACCGTCAACTGAACAAGGCCACGATCAAGAATCAGTATCAGTTGCCAAGAATTGATGATCTGTTCGATCAAATGAAGGGTGCGACGATGTTCTCCAAGATCGATTTACGATCAAGGTATCACCGGCTACGGATCAAGGAGGATGACGTACCTAAAACCCCCTTTAAGATGAGGTTTGGAAATTACGAGTTTATTGTTTTACCATTTGGACTGACAAACGCCCCCGAGGTATTTATGAGTTTGATGAATAGGGTGTTCCACGAGTACTTGGACAAGTTCGTCCAAGTATTCATCGACGATATTTTGATCTACTCTCGGACGATGGAGGAGCATGAAGAACACTTGTGCTTGGTGCTACAGTGTCTGTGAGAGCACAAATTGTATGGGAAGTTGTCCAAATGCTCATTTTATCAATCGCAGATTCACTACTTAGGGCACGTCATCTCCGACGAAGGCATAGTCGTGGATCCAGAAAAGGTTGAGGCTATTATGGAATGGACTGCGTTGACAAATGTACCGAAAGTGCATAGCTTTATGGGTTTAGCAGGATACTATTGATGTTTCGTTGAGGGATTTTTGAAGATAGCAAGTCCGATCATGGAGTTGTAGAAGAAGAACAAGAAGTTTGTATGGGCTGAGAAATGCGCGGAAGCATTTTGGAGGCTCAAGGAATTGTTGACAACAACACCAATACTAAAGGTCCTTGTCATGGACATGGACTTCTTGGTATGCATAGACGCAGCCAAGGAAGGCTTAGGTGGAGTCTAGATGCAAGACGGACGAGTGATTGCTTACATTTCAAGGAAACTGAGAAGGCACGAGGAGAACTACGCGACGCATGATTTGGAGTTATTAGCCATCGTATATGCCTTGAAGGTTTGGAGACACTACCTTGTTGGATGGAAATTTTAACTAAAGACTGACCATTGTGGACTACAACACATATTTACGCAAAGTGACCTAAATGCGCGACAACGACGTTGGTCAGAATTTCTTAGTGAGTACGACTTCGAGATTACTTACGTAAAAGGAACAGTGAACCGAGTGGCGGATGCATTCAGTCGGAGCCCACGCATCTTTTTGGTGTTGCCTCTTCAAACAAATCTATGTGAAAAGATTCTAACTTACAGGGTGAAGATGACTGGTACAAAGAGGTTGAGGGTTTTATCGGACAAAACACAATGATGTTACCATGATTTGAGGGATTTTCGTTTGATAGCGATGGATTATTGAGGTTTAAAAATTCAATTTACGTACCACCGAACGACGATTTGAGGATGTTGATTCAATTTACGTATCTTCTGTTTGCGTAATGTTACGCTACAGAAATATCAACTTGACTGATTTACTTGTGGGAGTTGGGATACCCAGCTCGGAGAGGAGTGGTAGCTCGGCCTTGCGAGGCGAGCTGAGAGCTAGACAAAACCTCTGGATAGTGTGTGTGGCCCCTTTGCATCTCGGGGGGCTAAGGGGGAAGAAGAGTACCCCTAGTGTTGGCTGGGAGGTACCGGTGAGGTCTCGACTGTCAGCGAGCGGGAGTCGCATGGAGCGTGGGACGCCACTCGGAGCGGGAAAACAAGCAACGGTACACTTACTTCATTTGAATGGTAGATTGTTGTAGGTTTTATGATTGGATTTGCATGATGATTATGTAAGTAGATTGGATGTTTAGATTGATAGCTGAAATTTTTCTTAGACTGGCTCATTGGTTGTCATCTCTTATTGCCTTGTTTTCCTGCATGTCTTGTCCACCTTACTGAGTGTGATTGTGATCTTCATGGCTGTTAGTCTTCGTCCCTATCTCACTAGTCCTCGCTTGAGAAGTCGGCCAGGAGCCTGATCTACGGTCGTTGCCTTAGCGTTAAAAGAACTATGGATCTCAATGCCATACTTTTTTGTGCGAGGATGGTGAAGCGAAGGACGAACCCATCTGCCACCTACCTCTGTTGTTTTCCTTGCTTGATTGTTCAAATTGCGCCTTCCAGTACGACCCCTGCATATGGCTTATCTTGCTTCCTTGTTGTTTATTTTCCGCACCTTAATTGATAGAAACCCTGCGATCCCTTCGACGAGTTATCCTTATGGCCCAAGCATTCTCTTACTGTTGTCAGCATCCTTATATTGGTATCCTGATATGTGAAAAGCATTTAACTTCTTTCTGCGTTGTTTCATGTGGATTGACTTGTTTTTATTATTCTGCGTTGTCTTTATGTAATGGAGGTAAAAACCTTACCTCTGCGATGGAAATT
>JASDQU010236380.1:0-11007 GCA_032191745.1 Picea mariana
AGTTTTGGATGTTTTGAGAAAGGAAAAGTTGTTTTTGAAGATGTCCAAATGTGAATTTGGAAAGACTTCACTTATTTACTTAGGGCATATTGTTGGTGGAGGCGAATTAAAAATTGATCCCTCCAAGGTCAAAGTCATATTGGAATGGCCCAAGCCCAACAATGTGACAGAGGTATGAATTTTTTTGGGAGCAACCCAATATTGGAGAAAGTTTATTGCTAACTTTTCTTCCATTGCGGCTCCATTACATGCAGTGACAAGTGTCAAGCAAGTTTTTCAATGGGGAGGAAAGAAATAGAAGGATTTTGATACTTTGAAAGAGAAGATCAGTCCAGTGCCAGTTCTTGCACTTCCAAATTTAAGACAACCTTTTGAAATCCAAACAGACACAAGCAATTATGCAATGGGGGCAGTTTTTCTACAGCATGGTAAGCCCATTTGTTTTCATTCTGAAACTTTTAATGGTGTCGTGATTAACTATCTTACTTATGATAAGAAGTTATATGCATTGGTACAAAGTGTGAAAAAATGTAAACATTATTTGTTGGGGAAAGAAACCATTGTTCACACCGACCATCAACCCCTACAATATTTACAATCACAAACAAAGTTACAACAAGCTAGGAACCTCAGATGGATGGGTTTTCTTCAACAGTTCCACTTGGTCATCAGGTATAGGAAGGGAATTTGTAGCAAAGTTTCTGATATGCTTTCCAGGCCTATTATTAGTGCTTCAGTTATTCTTGAGCATAGTACTATCATGCATGAAAGTTATGTTGAGCAATATGCTTTGGATACTGATTTTAAAGAAGTATATNAATCAACATTATAAGAGAAGCCCATTCTTCTCTTATTGCTGGTCATTTTGGTGTAGGCAAGATAATGGCTAATTTGCAAAGATACTGCTACTGGCCTAAAATGAATGAAAGTGTTTCAAGATATGTTCGAGGATGTTCGTTATGTGACACAAGTAAACCTAGCAATCAAAAGTTGGGTTTGTATACTCCACTTCCGGTTCCTTCTCGTCCTTGGGAAAGTATTTCCATGGACTTTGTAGGAGAGCTACCTATGTCTAGACAAAATCATGATTATCTTTATGTTGTGGTTGATCGATTTAGAAAAATGTGTATTTTGATGCCTTGTACGAAGCAGGTTACAGCTAAGCAAATGACACAAATGTTATTTCAAAATGTTTGGGTGCATTTTGGATTACCTAAATCCATTATTTCTGATCGGGATTCTCGATTTGTTGGAAGTTTTTGGTCGAGTTTATGGGCACTCATGGACACCAAATTGAAAAAGAGAACATCTTTTCATCCACAAACAGATGGTCAGACAAAAGTGGTAAATCAAACAGTGGTGTATCTTCTTCGTGTTTATTGCAGTAAGCATCCTAAACTTTGGGATGAGCATTTACACTACATTCAACATGCTTACAATCGAGCTAAGCACTCTTCGACTCAAATGTCGCCATTTGAAGCATGTTTTGGCTATTTGCCCAAATCTCCTTTAGATTTTATCTTTGGGAAATATATTTCTATTGATGGTCAATATGACATTGATAGGGAAGAAAAGTTCATTGAACAAATTCAGTCGATACATCAAATGGTGCAAGAGAAGTTGGAAAAGAGTCAAGCCAAGTACAAGACGAGACATGAAAAACATCATGTTGATCACAGTTTTCAAGTTGGAGATGAAGTTTGGCTTTACATCAGTAAGGAGAGGCTTAAAGGAGAAGGTAAAAAATTGAAACCGATTTGATATGGTCCTTCCAAGATTATCGACAAGATTGGTAACAATGCTTTTCGTTTAGATTTGCCTCCTTATATGCAAATGTATGCAGTTGTTAATGTTGAGAATTTGAAATTGTATGAGCCTCCTTTGATTGATGATCAAGGAGAGCATGTTCATATTCCTTCTATAGATGATTTTTCCCCATAATATCTTACAGAACTGCATGAAGACACCATCCTTGACAGGAGAATGTGAACTTCAAAGCGAGGAAATGTGGAGTATCTTCGAGTTGGTCTTCAAGGTACAAATCCAAGAAAAGACAAGTGGATTGAGGTTGGAAAGGTGAGGGATCTATACCCTCATCTTTAGATAGACTGAAAATAGTCGTTTGGAGGTCCAAAATCTTTCCAATGGGGAGGTGTGATCCATGGGATCAAATTTTGCTCAAAAATTCAAAGTGTTCAGANATTGGGAGCGAGAGATACCGTGTTCTGTTCAAAATGACAAACAGGCAAAAAAAGGGGTGCTGACTGTACAGTCTGTATGGACGCTAACGTGGTAGCCCATACGACACATGGTAGGCTGTACGACACGTGGTAGGCAGTTATTTGGATAGTTGGCATGTGACATGGCATGTTTGTAGCGAACAAGATGACGACATGTGGCCCAGTCAATGGTTGCCACGTGTCATATATATATTGGTTTAAAATTATGGCATTGGCCAGAGTCGACCCCGCGACCTCTGGGCAGGGGGGAAAGACTTGGGAAGAGCCTCCAACCAGTGCACCACTAGTTTTTTCTTGTTATATATATGGAAAAATATGTATAAATGTTTTCATATGTGTATAGTTGGGGTGCGACCGGGCTAGGGCTTAGCCCCAGTCCTTGGTCGCACATTGTATTAACATATGACCCACTGCTATACCATTCGGCGCGTGTGTGGTTGTGTTTTGTTTTGGTTCCAATGGTTACACAAATTACCTTTCATTTGTCCTTTGACCATTGGCTTGTGGAACGGGAGCCTATGTTTATACTTGTGCGCGGTCACATGGGTCATACGACCTTTCTCTTGATGGTTAGGGGCTAGGTGCGCCCGTAACTGTCCTACAGTTTGCACGGTTCGTGCGGTTGCATCTGGTGCTAAGTTTTTACGCTTAAATATGCCTGTGGGTTAGGTTGAGCCAACAAGGGTACATTTTGTAGATGCAGAGACAACAAGTTTGAAGGGGGGACTTCCAGGAAGCCTATCTTCTTCAATTTTTGGCCAAACGAGGTGCCGAAAAAGCCCAGCTAGGGGTTTTTGGACGTTCTAAAGCCATTGGAGTAGTCTATTTGGCATTTGGAGCATTGTAAAGAACATTTTTTAGAACTTTGAGCAAATAATACAAATGATCCATTGGAAGTTGGACCAGGAGATGTAGCCCAAGAGAGGGGTGAACTCCTTTATCATTTGTTGTGTTATGTGTTTTCTGTTCACTGTTTTTGTTGTTGTTTATATGCATCTTGAATGAGTAAATCCTATTAAATTTGTGTTGCAGAGTTTATCCATTTGCATTTTAACACATAAAATTTAACTTGCAAATATTTTCAATAATACAAGTCTTTCTTCATTTTTAGATCACTGCCTGTTAGTCTCTGGGTGATACGTAGTACTAAAGTTAAGTTGGGTTCCCAAGGCCTCTTGGAAAATTGTCCAAAATCGTCCAGTAAACATCGATCCTCAATCAGATATAATTCTCTTAGGCATGCCATGCAGCCTCACAATCTCACTGATAAAACTCTAGCTATGTCTAGTGCCTGATACGTCGTATGCATAGGAATAAAGTGAGAACTCTTTATCAGAGTGTCTAATACTACGAAAATCGAGTCATTTATCCTTTCCATTAGTGGCAATCCAACAATAAAATCCATCGAAATAACCTCCCATTTCGATTTCAAAATAACGTGTGGCTATAGTAATCTTGTTGGGTGTCTATGTTCAGCCTTTACTTGCTGACATTCTAGACATTTGGCCACACAGTTGACTATGTCTGCCTTCAATCCCTTCTAGAAGAATAAGGGTTTAAGGTTCACCCTCATCTTCGTGACTCCCAGGTGAGCCATGTAGATGGCTCTATGAGCCTCGCTTAGGATCAACATCCTCAAATCGTCGTTCAACGGTACGTAAATCTGATTTTTAAACCTCAATAAACCATCGCTATCAAACAAAAATCCTTCAAATCTAGGTACCATCATTGTGTTTTGTCCGATAAAACCCTTGACCTCTTTCTACCAGTCATCGTCACGTTGTAAAGTTAGAATTGTTTTACGTAGATTCGTCTGAAGAGGAAGCACCGAAAAGATGTGTGGTCTTTGACTCAATGCATCTGCCACTCGGTTCACTGTTCCTTTTATGTAAGTAATATCAAAGTCATACTCGCTAAGCAATTCCGACCAACGCCGTTGTCACGCGTTCAGGTCGTTTTGCGTAAAAATGTGTTGTAGTCCACAGTGGTCATTTCTTAGTTCAAATTTTCATCCAATGAGGTAGTGTCTCCAAACCTTCAAGGCATATTCGATGGTTAACAACTCCAAATCATGTGTCGTGTAGTTCTCCTCATTCCTTCTCAGTTTCCTCGATATGTAAGCGATCACTCATCTATCTTGCATCAAGACTCTGCCTAAGCCTTCCTTGGATGCATCAGTGCATACCAAGAAGTCCGCGTCCATGTCAGGAACCTTTAGTATCAGTGCTGATGTCAACAACTCCTTGAGCCTTTGAAAAGCTTCCACGCATTTCTCGGTCCAAACAAACTTCTTTTTTTTCTTCTGCAGTTCTGTGATTGGATTTGCTATCTTCGAAATCCCTCAACGAACCATCGATAGTATCCTGCTAAACCCATGAAGCTACAAACTTCTGGGACATTCGTCGGTGTAGGCCATTCCATAATAGCCTCGACCTTTTCTAGATCCACGACGATGCCTTCGTCGGAGATGACATGCCCTAAGTAGTGAATCTTCGATTGATAAAATGAGCATTTGGACAACTTCCCATACAATTTTTGCTCTCGTAGACACTGTAGTACCAAGCGCACGTGCTCGTCATGATCCTCTGTCATCCAAGAGTAAATCAAAATATTTTCAATGAATACTTGGATGAACTTGTCGAAGTACTCGCAGAACACCTCGTTCATCAAACTCATAAATACCCCTAGGACGTTTTTCAGTCCAAACGGTAAAACAACAAACTTGTAATGTCCAAACCTAATCTTAAAGGCAGTATTAGGGACATCATCTTCCTTAATCAGTAACTGGTGGTACCCTGATCGCAAATCGATCTTTGATAACACCGTCGCACCCTTCATCTGATCGAACAGATCATCAATCCTCGACAACGAATATTGATTCTTGATTGTGGCCTTGTTCATTTGACGGTAGTCAATGCAGAGCCTCCACGATCCATCCTTCTTTCGTATGAAAATAACAGGCGCACCCCACGATGACACACTTGGACGTATCTATCCCAGGTCTAACAATTCCTTTAGTTGCATTCTCAACTCCTGTAACTCCGGGGTCGACATCCGATAAGGCGTTCTCGCTATCGGTTTAGTCCCCAGTTTTAGGTCTATGGTAAACTCCAATTCCCTCTTTGGCGACATCCCAGGTAACTCCTCCAAAAATACATCCGCAAACTCTCTCACCATCGGAAGGTGTTCTAGACCTTCTGCTACTCCCTTCTCGTTTAACGCAAGGATCTCATAAGGCTTTCACCCCTTGCGCATTCTCTTCCGAAGCTGCAAGGAAGAGATGAACCTCAGGGAAACTCCCTAGTTTCGGCCTACAATCACACATCTCTATTCCTCATCATCGACCAATCTCAACCGTTTCGTCTTGCAGTTGAGTATCGCCTCATGTGATTCCAACCAGTCCATACTGATCACAACGTCATAAGATCCTAAGATTGTGACATACAAGTTGGCCCTGGTGACAAACTCTCCCAGGTTAAGGATAAAGCTCGTAACCTTTCCTCCAACCTTTTGTTTGGCTCCCGAGGCCATTTCTATGAAGCTAAACTCATCCTGTTCGACTGCCTTTACCTTAATCCTTTTTATCATTGCACCAAAAATGAAACTCTTGGTAGCACCAGGATCTATCAAAATACTAAGGGTCTGGTCAGCGACGGTACCTGTCGTCTTGAGCACAATTGACTAATACTCTTCCTGGTGGTTATTGATCGCTACATGAATCCTATGGTCCTTAACCATATCTCCCATGGTAGTGGGTCCAGTTGATTTAGATGCTCTAGTCCTCTCCACAGGGCAGTCGGGTTGGTAGTGTGGCTCCCCACACATCCAACACGCCTTCTTCAGTCCAATAATCCTGGTACCCGAAGTAGAATATGATGTCCCATCAGCCTGGAATCCTAGTCTATTATGCTAAACATGCCTAAACTGTTGTTGTTGCGGTCGATGCTGCTACTGATGCTGTGGTCCCCGATAAGGTGTCCACTGCTAAGGTGTCGGTCAACGAGGTGTAGTGAAAGTGGATCCCCTCTAGAAGCCATGATACCCTGGCGTATGTCTGGCTAGTGTCTGATGCTGCTATGCACCAAATGACACCTACCCTGCTGGTCTTGCTGGAGTCCTGTTCTGACCCCCATTGATAAGTTCCTCCTTTGATATGAGAGCCTTTTGGATGACATCATGCAAGGTTTGAGGCATCAAAATCCTAACCTTGGCACGTATGTTCCCATTAAGGTCGAACACGAACCTGATGACCTTAAGTTTCTCAGTGTTTATATGCAGAGCATACCGGAGCAGCTCCATAAAATGGGCCTCGTACTCGGGCACCGTACAATCGCCCTGTCATAAGGCATTGAACTCGTTGAGCTGAAGCTCAATGAATTCCTCTGATAGGTATCTCTTTCAGAACCATTCCTCGAACAATTCCCATGACACGTCTTCGATGGCCATGTTTAGCTATGGTAGGAGCGTCTTCCACCATAGAAGAGTGCTTCCTTTCAGTTGGAAGACCGCCATGCAGACCTCCATGTTGGAGGTATAATCACGAAGTGCAAAGCACATCGCCATATTCTCCAACCATGCCTCGGCGGCTTCACCATCCGGGGTACCAAAGAACTCGGGAAATTTGACCTTCTCTAGCTCCCGGTGAATGATACCAGTACTAACCGGAGCGCGTGGTGGACCCTCAAGGGGTGTCGACACTCTGGCCTCATCTCTTTCCAAACGGATGATTAGTGCCTCATACATGTGCTGAAAATATCTCATCATCCCAACCACATCACCAATTTCTATCTTCTCCTACCCAACAACCTGTTCGTCTCCCTGGGGGTTAGATCCCTAAGGCGTGGATGCTACTGGAGGCATCATGCCTCCTCCCCTAGCACCCCGTCATTTGCCTCCCTGGCGTCCTCTGACCATGATCACCTAAACACATACAAGTCAACTCAATTAGCAACATTATAATCAAATCATATCAATGAAATCCGTAGCAATCCCTATTCGCGGGTTGAACCTTGCTCTGATACCATATGTAAAGACCCCATCGTTACGACAACAAGCGAAGAAGTTTTGTTTTTTTTGTTTTCAGTAGTTAAGAGGCAAGAAGGCGACTACAAAAAAAGTTTAATCACACCACTGACAACAAACGCTAGCACGCAGTCCAGGCAACAAGTTACTATGACACCACATACCGGCTCAAGACAACTGGAAAACATGCACAAATTAACAAGGAGGATGACTACCCTTCCGACGCAAACACGACCATGCCTACAAGCTAAGGGACAACACCCCCATCTCGAAATCATAGCCTAGACGAGAAAATACTAGAACCGCAAGGTGCGCGGACCTAACGCCTGAAGGCGTTCGACCCTTGCGCCAAGAGAAACTTGCACGCTCGTCAACACTCACACAGAAAAAGCTACTGCGACCAAGATATCATTCGCCGCTATCCCCCAGGGCATGCCATGATCCCCTCATCAGGAATCTTGTTGTTCCCTGAGTGATAGATGCGTCAATAACCTTGGCGCAAAACAAAAGGGACCAAGACTTAAGAAAACTGGTTGGGAGACTATACCTACCCCACAGAAAGGTTGACGAGACACAAGAGGACAAAGACAAGGGGTGATGCCATCCCACACGACATTGTCCTCGCCCCCACCAATCACCCAGTCTAACCGGTCTATGATTACATTCAATTTTAACAAGGGTTCCATTCTAACGAGGCACGTCATGTTACAATTAGACAATAATGCATCCACTAAATAAATGTTAATACAATTAATTTTGCAAATCTAAGTGGTCAATACTAAAACCATAATTATAAATTCCCTCTATCCTTAATTAAAATTCAATCCAATGAGTCTAAAATTTGCAATCCATTCCTTACTTACCAATCAAATTTTAATCTTTAACACAACTTAATCGGTCAAGTCTATGTTAATCCAAATTCTCCACCTAACTAGACATTAACTTAAATAACAACATTTACAATCTTAAAGTAGAATTCTATCATTATAACACTTATGAACAATTAAATCTTAGCATGTAGTCTAGTTATATTGACCGAACTAACAATACTATCTGTCTAATAATATTAGAAGGAAACTACTAACTATTAGCAGGGCTGGAGAAATTTATCGAGGAAATTAGCATAGCAGTTACTTAACAATTAATATAGAAATAACAAGGCAATTACATGACCATTAACACGACAATTAAAAGCGCACTAACAAGGTAGTTTACTTGATTGTTGTCATAATAAGTAATACAACAATAGCAAGGCATTTAAGGTGTTAGTTAACATTTAACTCGTTGTGTCATTTAATCCAAAGAATGAATCTGTTGGCCATTTACATTGTTGTAGCAATTGTTCTGGCAATTAATATGACCTTTACATAAAAATGAATCTAGCAATAACAAGGCATTTAACTCACTGTTATCCATTTTATTTGCTGGCAAAAATCAAGGCAATTAATGTGACCCTTACATAGAAATGAATATAGCAATAGTAAGGCATTTAACTAACTGTTATCCATTTAATTTGCTGTGGAAAAATTAGCAAAAACGCAGTGCCCACATGGTGGCCAATTGTGCCCAGTCGACAACAACTCAACAATTAAAGGCAAACGTATTCAATCAACATCAACGCAGTCCATCACTCAAGGGAAAACACAGTCTTAGTTTGAAGGCGAAATCATGGTCATTATTGCAAGTTAGTTATGAATTGAATAGAAAAACAAGGGTCGGCAAATTCAACATCCACGCAGTCAATTTTTATTTACCAAAACCATGGTCATTCGGGCAAGTGAATTTAAGATTTAAAATGCTAAATTCGTGGGGTATTTCTACAACAACTCAGTCCATCATTTGAAAGAAAAAATGTGGGCATTTAAAACGACAATCTTAGTCTCATTTTAAAGAAAAAACATGGGAATTTAAAACAATAAACTCAGTCTCATTTGAAAGCAAAAACGTGGGCATTTAAAACAACAAACTCAATTTTATTTGAAAGAAAAAACGTGGGAATTTAAAACAGTAAACTTAGTCTCATCTGAAAGAAAAAATGTGGGCAATTAAAACAATAATATCGGTCTCATTTGAAGGCAAAACGTCTTCATTTAAAACAACAAACTCAGTCTCATTTGAAGGCAAAACGTGGGCATTTAAAACAACAAACATAGTCTCATTTGAAAGCAAAAATGTGGGCATTTAAAACGACAATCTTTGGCAACATTTAAAAACAAAAACGTTTTTCTATTTTCAGGATACCAATACCAAATGCAGACATGAATCAATTCGTTTTTCCATTGCCTGAATACCAATACAAAATGTAGACATGAATCAATTCACTTTTCCATTTCCAGAATACAAATACAAAATGCAAACATGAATCAATTTGTTTTTCCATTGCCAGAATACCAATACAAATTGCATACAATAGTAAGAGAACCGAAAGGATCCAATCATCCAAGGACAACAACAGAGGTAGACGGATTATAGGTTCGTCCTTTGCTCATCATCCTCTCACAGAAGGGCAGGGCGTTGATATCCATAGGTCTATTAACGCCGAAGCGATGACCGTAGATCAGGCTCCTGGCCAACTGCCCAGGTGAGGACTGATGAGCTAGGGATGATAGGCAAAACCACCACAATGGTCACAATCAAACACCACAAGGAGGTCAATACATGTGGGCAAACGAAGGCCATGGGAGTGAATCAATCATCGAGCTAGGCTGTGAAAGAAATTCAGTCATCAATATAGAAAATCAATTTACTTACTCCATTAAACATGCAGATCTAAGCATAAATCCTACAACAATTTACCATACAAAAATGAAGAGAGCATACCATTGCCTGATCGCCTGCTCTGAGTGACGTCCTACGCGCTCCGTGCAACTCCCTCTTACTGACCAACAAGACTTCACCGGTACCTCCCATCCAATGCTAGGGGTACTCTTCTTCCCCCTTAGCCCCCCGAGCCGCAAAGGGGCCACACACACTATCCAGAGATTCAACTATCTCCCAGCTCGCCTCGCAAGGCCGAGCTACCACTCATCACCAAGCTGGGTATCCCAACTCCCACAAGCTAAGTCAGTCAAGTAGATATTTTTGCAGTGTAATGTTATGCAAACAGAAGATATCCTTCATCCTTCTCCTCCCTTCATTATATAGAGTTTCGAAGTCCCTTACTTTCCTAAAATCTCATTTAATTAAGTTTTTAAAAATTAAATCCTAAAAATTCCTCCCCATACAAGTGTCACCCATCCCCTTCATTCCTCCACAAATTAATTTCTTTAATTAATTAATTTCCCTTATTTCCCTCACCTACCTAGAGTCAGTCCTAGAATAGCTCCTAGGTGTCCCCAAATTCTCTTATAGGTTTTAATGACTTTCCCCATTATCAATTTGTTAGTTCAGTTTTAAATTAGAAAGTTCTTAATGGTAGATACCTTACTAAGTTTGACTTTCTTCTTTTTCCCTTGGGTTTCCCTTTTGTTCTTATGTTTCCCTCTTTTCCTAGTTTCCTAAATATTTTAGATTTCCCTCTTTCCCCTTTTCATTTAGGACTCAAATTGGTAGGTGTAGAAATTAACACCCTTTTTCCTTTTTCCCTTTCCCCTTTTTAGTTAATAATTTTAAATTATCATAAATAATAACACAATTGTTCCCCTTTTTTTAAAATTTTACCCTAATAGATTTTTATGAATCATTTAAATTGCTTACCCCCTTATTATTACAAGATTTAACGAAGAGTATAATTATTATTTATGTT
>JASDQU010236380.1:22954-33185 GCA_032191745.1 Picea mariana
AAATAAGGAAACTTGGAATTAGGAAACTTAAAAAAATTGGAAAGAAGGAGACATAGGGTAAAAAGCAAAAAGGGAATGAGCATTTAAGGAATTACTAAATTTCAGAAACTTCATTTTAGGAAAGTGAATAAAAGCATGAGAGGGGATCTTGGAACCCTAGGAGAAATTTAAGGAGCGATTTTGGGGGTGTGAGGGAATTTAGACTTTTTAATTATTAAACAGAAATTAATTATTGGAGAACCCTAGGGATAAGTGACACTTGGACGACAGAGATTGTTTAGAGGATTTGTCATTAAAAATTAATTAATTAATAATCAAGAAAGTAGGTGGGTCTCATTTTGCTATAAAGGAAGGGAAAGGAAGGAGAAAGGGGGAGAACAATTAGCGTAACGTTACGCTGCCAAATTGTGGTTTGACGGATTTTATTGTGAGGAGTTGGGTCTATCTCAGCTGTGTTGGAGTGGTAGCTCAGCCGTGGAGGTGAGCTGAGATGCTAGTCTATCTCTAGTTCTTGCGTGGCCCCTTTGCGACTCGGGGGGCTAAGGGGGAAGCATAGTACCCCTAGCGTTTGGCTGGGAGGTACCGGTGAGCCTTCTACGGTCGATGAGCGGGACACGGCATGGAGCGCGGGACATCGTCCGAGGAAAGCGAGAGGCAACGGTATGAAATTTTATTCCTGGTAGAGCAAATTGTCCAGTCTTTTTCTATGCGGTTATGATGCAGTATTTTAAGATGTTTCTTAAGTTACGATGGTTCATTAGTATGCTACAACGATAGTGTTCTGGGATTCTTTTGCTAGGGATAGATGTTCTGATTTAATTGTCATTTGTATGCCGAAGGTTTTTCTGTATGCGTTCTCGTCATGGCTGAAATTCGTTCTTTTATTTCATTTATTCTTTTCACTGTTGTTGGGCATTTTGCCACTGCCATCGTGGGCATTGACCTGAGTATTAAACGTTTAGTGTCCTGCGAATTCCCTCCATTCGGGCTTGTACCCATGTGTAAAAGGGGGTTCTGCGTTTTTCACTGACCATGCAATCTAATGCAAACTGTGTGCCAATCAATTTCCCTTACATTCCAATTCAGTTATTGAAGCCTGCGTTTTTGTGATTTACACCGCAAGAATGGAATCGGAATGAGCCTGTGTGTGGAGAATGCTTGTATGACACCTGCGTTTTGTAATTTACACTGCGAATTTGAAATCGGATTGAGCCTAGGTGTTGAGATTGGTTTTCATGTAGTCTTAGTTTTTGTAATTTCACAACCAGATTGAATTTGAGACTGCGTAGAGAATGATGGTTCAGCATTCGTTATTGGCATTTGGTATTGCCTTGGGGCGTTGACTCGCCTCTGTCATTTGGGCGAATGACACTATTGTTGGGAGTTTTTGGCCTTTGTTTTAGGCGTTGTGGCTACTGTAGTTTAGGCGTGTTCCACTGTCCTCTTTATGCGTTGCAATTGATCTTTGGCATTTGCCACCATTTTTTTCCTATGAGTTTGCAAACAGTTAGTGGGCGTTTTGCCACTATAGACCTGGGCTCATTGTTGCGGGTTACTGGGTGTTTTATTTTCCTTTGTATTAGGTGTTTGGTAGTTGTAGAAGGGGCATATTAGCAGCTTCCCTGTTGGGCGTTTTACAGTTGCGTTAATGATTTTCGGACGCCTTCGGCAGCTGCGTTTGAGTTTGATTTGTTACCTTCACTTCGATGGGCGACATTGGGGGTTGCTGCTATCTTCTTCTTGACATTTCTAATTGAATCGATCTCTATAAAAACTGGACAATTAATTTATTCCTTGCATGCGCACCGTATACCCACGTATTCTACCTTTTTCTTTTTACGTTTTACTGAAATGTCTGACAACCTCGCCATCTGTCGAAGTCCAGGTACGTTGTTCCTGGTCTCTGTTCGATAAAGGAAACCTAGGTTGATTTTCCCAGGAGTAGGACAGGCTTTCACGTTGACTTTATAGCTGTGATGCATAGGCATAAATGTAGAGGGGGAATTTGTTGAAATGCTTAACTCTTAGATTACTCTTTTATTATCATCTGATTTTGTTTTATCAATAAAAATTCTCTCAAATTTATATTAATATAAATTCATTTACACACAAAATTCACTCCTGTAGAGTAGTATGACCAGAGAATAAATAGAACTGTTCCATATCCTGAACTACAGTCCCAATGATCCGAGAATACTCAGGATAGCAGTCGCCCAATGAAAAAGTAATCGGACCTGCCGATGGAGATGGAATAAATATGCTGTGAGCCTTCAAAAAAAAAAAAAACGATGGGAGATCAATCCATATTAACGCCCAGCCGAGGGGAATTTGTATAAGAGAGATCTGGAGTCATGCCATTGAAAAAAAAAAAAAAAACACAACTGAGTCATATTTTTTTTATTATCTTCTGTTGACACGCTTAAAACTAAAGAGTATCCCTCGAATTTAGTTATATTATGCTTAACTCTTTTATTTTAAGAGGGGGAAATGATATGCTCAAAGGTAAGGAGTTATCCCACGATTTAGTCATCATGGTAAAACCTCATCTATTTTATTACTAACCTTTGTAACTAGAACTTTCTCTATTGACTTTTTATGTATTAATGTTTTAATTATGGTCATTTAAAATGTTATCCCTTGTAGATTGCTTTTTGTGATGTGTGTTTCTATATCAATAGATTTCACTTATAATTAGGATCTAATCTACTTTGACCTCCTTCAATTAATTGTGATCCTTGCTTATTTATCGTTGCAGAACTGATAGCTGCCATTTCCGGAAGTTGCCTTTTTAATTATGGTCTTGATTTTAATATTTATAGATTGCCACCTTGATTAGAATGTATATTGATATTCTCAATTGATTGTTCCTATAGTTATGATGTTATTTGTAGGTATATTGACATCTGTAATTAAAGGGTTATCTTGATTTGTCATTATAATGGTGATTGTTGTCCCTTCCAGTATTGCCCCTTATAAGTATTGTCATGTTAAAATTTTAGTATCTTATAGATGGCCATTTTTAAGTAAGATGATATAGTGTTACTTCCAATGATTATGTTACTTAGATATGATAATAATTTTAATGTTGTAGGTGAGGGAAGGTGTTATGGCACACCTATGTCCTGGAATAATTGTCGATAAATTTCATATTGGTAAAATAAAGTAGGATTATGAAGTTGTATTGTTCTTACGGTATAAATGAAATTGCAAGATTGGGGTTGAACGTATAACCTTTAAATTATCTCATGTTATTGAAATCTAGAAATAAATGATATGGTTATCTTATTGTGATGTCAGTATAGTCTCTTGACATTGATAAAACTCGCGAATGCCCCGGACTATTATGGGTTAAATTACTCGGAGTTAGTAATCGAGGTTGTTGAGTCTTGATTTATGATGTACTTGGGTTGTTGTTGTTGGAGTCCTCTTATCACGTGCCATCCGTAAAGGGCGCATTTGTTCTTCTTATGTATGTTGTACTGGATTGTGGTCAGTTGGTTGCTTGGTCCGCTGTGTCGGGTGGGATGTAGACACCTCCATGTTCCTCAGAACAGTCGCCATCCCTGAGACCTTAAATGGTTAACGGCGATGGGAACCTGGGCTTGAGCATTGATTATGTGTCGTGGAGGTCCTAACCTTGCAAGGTAGGACGGGCGGGAGGTCAGTCGTATTTAGCAGTCAATTTTACTTTTGTCGCTAAATGTCTGCGTGGTGCACCTCTGCCTACGGTTGTAATTGTTGTAGTTTCCCATTGAGGCCTTCAATTTCTTGTGCTGATCTTCGTGGTTGAGTCTTGCTGTTGTCGAGTGGCGTCATACAGTTCAGTATGTTGCTACCTCTACATGTGCGCACACACCTTAAACAAAAAAAAAATTTTCACCTGTTACTAGAATGGTTGTCGTAACGTGGCGGTTCATTACACTCATGTATATGCCAACTTCTCAACTACTTGTCTCAATCATGTATCTCAACCATACACCAAGTACATATACCAATCTAACCATAAAATAATTATCTAGCAATACATCACACTATCCATTACCAAATACCATAAACCCTTACATAAAACGATGTGTCATAACCTCACTTTTATGTAGCCTCAAGTTAAACCAACAACTTCAACAACACATCACAACCAAAAGTCCAATATCCATATGCCAAATACCAACAAAAAAATACAAACTATAACCTTCAACAAATATTATATATGCAACAATGTTGAACTGTCAATACATCTCAAAAGATAAACCCTAGCTCACAAAACATACCTCAAACAAGATGTTCCATATCTGTCATAAATAGACGCCAACCATGTTGTTTCCATGATTCTACTTCCATGATTTTTCTGCCACACGTTTTCTGCCGCACTCTTTCTTCTGTACTTTCTTTGATGCACTTTTTGTGCTGCAATTTTTATGCCACACTTTTTCTTCCACAGTTTTCTTGCTGCGATTTTCCTGCCCTAATGTTTTTGCTGCACTTTTCTTGCCACAGTTTCCTGCCGCGAATTTTCTGCCACATTTTTTCTTCCGCACTTTTCTTGCTGCATTTTTTCTGGCGCACTTTTCTCTATCAGTAATACCTACCCAAAATAACCTTTCACAAAATATATATTCAATGATATTTAATATGTTCAAGTGTGTTTGAATGAAAGATCCTTGCCTCTTATTTTTACTTTCATGTACCATCTTCAAGGGGTTACCTTTTAACCATCTTAACCCACTTTCCTTATTTTAGGGTTAATCCACTTATAACCACTTGTCCACTCAACTTAACCACTTTCCACAATTAGTAAGTCATCCATTAACTGTATTGTCTAAATAATTTCTTTCTCATATACGTTGACTTATAGTACACTCATCACTTCACTTTATTATTTAAATAATTTCTTCTTTGCAAACACTTTGACTACTTTGATCTTTTGGGGATTCTAGATGACTCATGAAGGTGATCCAAGTTCACATGGCCATAAATATCTAATTGTGAGGATTTATGTGACATTCCTCATTACGGTGACAACCTCTTATAACAAGTGCACATTTTTTTTTTGTGTGTGTGAGTGCGTGTGTACAAGGAGAATAAATACATTCGACTCGGCGTCACCATACGATGACGAACATGACGCATGAAATGAAATGACAACATAGAGATATAATATGCACATAAACCTCTACATGAAAAGAACGACAATCAATAGAAAATAATATGACTGACTACCTGCCCATCCTACCCTACAATGGTTAGGACCTCCAAGACACATAATCAACGTTCAAGCCTAGGTTCCCATCGATTATAACCATTTAAGGTCTCATGTTTGGCGACTGTTCTGAGGAACATGGAGGTGTCTACATCCCGCCCGACACAATCAATACCGAAACTAAAAATGCTAAATCTACCAACATCAATGATTAACTAAGATTCGTTCTATCAATCAACTTCAATTAAACCAAGGGGGAGAGTAAACTTTACTGTAATTCATTGTACATTAACTTTAGTTAAACACACATTAGACATGATTAAATTAATCATTCTATCTACAAGGCGCAAGAAATCCAATTTACAACAGAAACAAAACAATCCAGGCATCAAGCTTAATCAACCGAGTCTGCGATCATCGAACTCATCATAGAATAATATAGTCACAAATGAGGATGGAAAATTTTAACCATTCCAGATGGTCATGATTGCAGTCCTAAATATCATTAATTAGAACAAGTACTTTATCTTGACAAAATTATAATGAAAGAGACAAGTAATGAATGCGTTGTAAGTATCCCATCTATGTCAACTTGGTGTCAAATATATATAGTCTAGATCTATAAGTACTAAATAATTAAAGAAGTGTTAATTTCAAGTGTTAATGATATAAAAAAATTAATGTAAATAAAAAGGTGCTCTCAAAATAAGTAAATCATCCAATATCCCTTATAAGAATAATTCTTAAAGGTCACTTGTTAACTCAACATGAATGACATTAAGGTTCCTTTACCTTTCCGAAGAGTTAGTATAACAAGCACTTAAGGTGGCAAGTCTTAAGGATAGATAAAGGTTTAAGGTTTAAAGGTTGTGTAAAAGTTAAAACACACATAAGCTCAAGAGTTCCAAGAGCATCTCTAATTAATAAATTATTATTAGATATATGAATTACATGTTAATCCAACAATTTACATTACTAAAAGCAATTATTATTAACAAATATTTACTTAACTGCTTTATGTTTTTCTTGGCAAATAACCTTAAAGTAAAGATTGCAAATTACAGACTCTAAATGGAACATGGCCTTAGTATTTAAGTTACAACTTTACATGGCTCAACACAAGGATATGGGTAATAAATCAACTTGTTGGTTGATCGACTATGTCAAGTGGCTTTGCATATAATTATCAGAATAATATCAAATAAGAGGTCGACAAGAAATTAGAAGGGTCAATGAAAAATATAAAATAAAATATATAGCAGTCAACTCATGAAACAACTGCAGCCGAACTCTGTAAGAATAAGAAGAAAAGGGAACAGACATAGCCACACAAAAATGAATTTCAGTCAACAAGAGGACAAGGGCATAGCTGGATTGGTACGTGGAACTGTCATATGCAGAGATCACTGACATCACTCTGATTGACAACATAATTCACTGTATTGACTCAAATGAAAATTTGTGGATCAAAACGTGGACCCCTTCCCATCAATCAACGCAAGGGAAACGCTATCCTCTAACACAATAATAAAAAAAAATGCAGAGAAACTTTAAATAAATCTATTCTTACTTCAGTTGATTCCGACAACCTATGAGTTGGGAACACACATCCATGCCACACT
Organism: Picea mariana; assembly: GCA_032191745.1. Lineage (NCBI taxonomy): Eukaryota > Viridiplantae > Streptophyta > Pinopsida > Pinales > Pinaceae > Picea > Picea mariana. Next base: position 29,774 of record JASDQU010236380.1, read on the forward strand.
TCTCAGGGTTTTCCTTCTAGGGGTTTAATATTTTAAGCAATGACAGGTGTTGATTCTAGTCACTGCCACACATAATTAGACAGTTTTATCACCATTGCAGAGGCCAAGAAATCGGTTCGACACAGAAAGCAGGGGTGAGAAGAAATGGACTTCAACACGGTCATAGAGGTCTATCACTAATTGGTAACACCGAGACGAATGCAAGATTCTGATTTTTTTTTTTTTTCAAAGCCTAAAAATAGGTCGTAATTTTGCTAAATATTTAACTTACATCTAAGGTTCAGCGACCATCTCAGGGCACTAAATGCCAGGCTTTAACGGATAAAAATAAAAAAAACACAAAATCCACTCAGAGCATTAACACGCCCAAATCAATAGCTACACCAATGCATCAACTGCCAGTCTCAAGGGATTAAAACATATCAATTCAACATTCGAAACATGAATGTAAAAGTATTAAATAATGTAAGAGCGTAACACAATTGCCAACTAAAGTTCATCCATTAACAATGCATAAATGCAGACACGAAAGTAAAGAAGAAGAAAAGGGAAACACAACCATGAGGGCATGGTGAGTTTGTCCAGAATTGGGGATGCGGTGGTATGGATAAAGACACGCTGCCAACAGTAATGGATTCGCCAACATGGAGGGTAGAAGAGTGTGATCCAACGTCCAAAACAGAGCCACATAAGGTAATGAGATGCAATCAAATCATTGTCTAGTTTCAATCTCGCAGATTACCGTCATAGAGTTACCATTTACCCAATACCAAGCACAAGGTGAAACTTATCCATCAAGATATGGAACAACACAGAGGTAACCCTGTTACATTTATTACATCATGGAAAATATGGAGGTAATAATTTACAACCATTACATATCTACAATCGTAGGAGAAATATTTACATCTTCACATAATTACAAACACTGAAATCATATTTTACATTCATTACCTAATTATAATGGTAGAGGTAGTACATTTACATCTGATACATCAATTTAATCGCATAGGTAATAAACAAGCCAATCCAACCAGAACCCAATGCAGATGGAAGTTTAGCCTTTTTAAATCTCGATATAACAATATAAACATGTTGAGAATAGCAAGAGAAGGCCAGAGCCAAGAATAACTCATCGAAGGATTGCGGGGTTATATAGTCTAGGCACAGAAAACAACAAGGAAACAAGATGATCCAAAATTAAACACCTCAATCATCATCATAAGGATTCATATACACTTTTAACAATTTTCCTTTATTCTTAAACAAACAAGCACACTTGCGTACCTATGACCGATGGTGAATAACCCGAAGATGCTATCCCACACTTGAGCTCCATGTCGCTCCCGCTCCCCGACCGCTGAGACGTCACCGGTACCTCACAACCAACGCTAGGGGTACTCTACTTCCCCCTTAGCCCCTTGAGCCGCGAAGGGGCCACACACTATCTAGATGGTATGTCTAGCTCCCAGGTCGCCTCCCAAGGCCGAGCTACCACTCCTAACCGAGCTGAAAAATCCCAACTCCTCACAAGTAATCAGTCAAGTCACAAATCTGGTAGCGTAATGTTACGCTAATAGTTGATCCCCTACTTCCTCCTCCTTCGTCTCTTTTATAGATTTTTTTCCTTCCAAAATTTCCCAAAAATCTCTTTTAATTTAAGTTTTAATGAAAATCTTCTAAAATTCTCTGTCGTACAAATGTCATTCATCCCCCATGTTTGTCCATTAACTATTCTCTTTAATTTATTAAATTTTCTTATTTCCCTCACACCTAGAGTTACTCCTATTTTTACCCCTAGGTGTCCCTAGTTTCCCTTTCCAGTTTTAAATACTTTCCCCAAAATGATGTTGCTAATTTAGTTCAATTTAGAAGGTTCTTTATTGCAGATTTGTTACTAAGTTGACCTCTCTTTTTACCATAAGTTCCTTTCTTTCCCTTATTATGTTTCCTCCATTCCTTAGTTTCCTAACTTTTTATTATTCCCTTCTTTCCCCTTTTTATTAGAGCCAAAATGACAGTTGCGTTATTTAATCTTTCCCTTTTATTTTTAATTTAATATCTTTTTATGCTCTCACAAGTTAAAAATTAAATTCTTCTTTACAATTTTTAAATCCACTGATTTTAATTAAATTCTTACTCTGTTCATTTTACCCCAAAATTTTTATGAAGACTAAAACTGTTACTTAAGTGGTTATTAGTTTAAATTTTTATTTTTTATTTTTTTAGGGTCTTTTTCTTAAGGTTAGACAAAATTTTACCTTAGAGAAGTTTTAGACTTAGAACGTAGATTCTGAAGTGGGCGACATTTAATTAGGGAGGCTGTTTAAGAATTTCTCAATGTGTTAAATGTCCTAGGGCCATCTATGTTTGTTCCTTTATCAATAACAATACGACGTGCCCTTCATGATGTACCAAGTGCTCCAAGGGTGCCACTCGCCTCATTTGTTTCTTTTGTGCGACGTGCCCTTCAGGATGCACCATGTGCTCCAAGGGTGCCACTCGCTCCTTGACTGATTGGTAGACATCAATAACCCCTGGAGTCAACACTCCACTAGGTGAACTTGTGGGAGACTAAGGGATCTAAGGAATAAGGCCCCTTCCTTATTGCACGCCCCTTAGAATCATCGCAAGCGACTGTCGCAGTCTTCCCTCGCGGCATCGTGGGTCCTCTCGAACTAGGTAATCATTAACCTACAGTTCGAGCCATGGCGGGAGTGCTAGTAGGTTGTGGCAGGGCTGTTGTCCATGCCTCTCTCTCAACCTCTTTGGTAGTCGTGTGTGGCCCCTTTACTCCATATGTGAGTCTGGTCAGCAAGCTATCGTCAACCTATATCATCAAGAATCATGTCAGAAAATGTACACATAATATCATATAATCAAATGTACTAGAATCACAGTAAACAATCAACCCCAAAAGCACACTCCCTGACTTGATCCAGAGTCCAAGGGGTCCCATCGATGCCTCTGCATCCTCAAGGTCAAAAACCCTGCACACTCAGTAAAACCGAGTCAATAGCACCTATCTATGTCAAAGCATTAAAACATAATGTCATCTATCATATCGCATCACAATCAAGGATAAATATTTTCTTATCGTAAAAGTTGTAACGACCCCCTTCGTTACGCCTATGAATGGCGAAGTGCAATAGGAATAACAAATAATAAATTAACAACATCACCTAATACATATAAATGAAAACACATGACATCATAAATACAGTGACACATGATCATAATATAAACAAACTCTACCATATCGTTGCGGAGCGAAATTGCAACCATAATGCCGACCAATCTCATCATATTATCACCTATAACAATCATTTTGCCGAATATAAAACTACTTTCTACTTTACCATTAAAATCATACCTTGGCCACACGCCCGCTTCGGAGACGTCCCTCGTGCTG
>JASDQU010236382.1:0-14042 GCA_032191745.1 Picea mariana
AGGGCAACGGAGGCAGACGCGGCGGGCAGGGAGGGATCCAGGGAACGCCACCGTGGGGAGCAGCCTTCAGCGGAGGACTGGGGATACCTCAACCTTCTTCACGCTATCAGAAGTCAGCTGGACGATCAGACATTCCGCCTGGAGTGCATGGACCATAGGCTCGATATGTTTTTCGCTGCTCATTCTCGTGCATTGACCAAAAAACAATGTCCAACCTGCGCGCGTCCCTACTCCTTCCCAGGTAGATGGAAGCACTCAGAGATATAGCACTGGCATCTCGGCCTCGAGGCTCCTACAGGTTCTGATGTAGTTGTTACAGTTTTAGCTTTATGTTAGATATTTTTCAGACTATCTTAGTAGTAGATAAAATAATCAGCTTCAAGCTGGCGACCATAAGTCCTGGTTTCCTTCAGGTAGGACGTCGCTCTAGTCAATTTTGTTAACCAAGATACAGGACCACTTTTGGACATGGATGCCNAAAAAAATTAAACTCGTCCATTTTAATTAAACTCATCCTTAAAATGTGAGAAATCTCGCTTTCAATAAAAACATAATTAATTAATTATAATCACGTAGAACATGGTAAAAAATAATAATAATCACTTAATTAATTAAACTCGTCCAGTTTAATTAAACTCGTCCATTTTAATTAAACTCATCCTTAAAATGTGAGGAACCTCACTTTCAATGAAAAACACAATTAATTAATTATAATCACGTAGAACATGGTAAAGGGTACTGATCAATAATGCAATTCCACGAACTACATACCGCCCATGTGTTTTATATATTCCACCCTTTTCAAAGGCACAACATCTCCCACAATAAATTAAAAAATATTAATAATTGAATTGAGGTGGTGTGGAGTCCACCTAACGCCTCTCATAATTTCTACCCCCTATCCCTCCGAATTCCACATGTATGAGATAGTTTTAGTTTTGTTTATCATTTGAGTTCCTCAATGTTCTCTAAAGAAAAAATGTATTAAACATGATAAAGTAGTACAAAACGACGCCTAATGGGTTTAGGACTAGTGCTTGGAAGTTAAGGGCTCTTACACTTTTACTCAGTTCCAATTTTATGAGCTTTGCCTTTGAATTTGTAAGTTTTAGCCTTGTAAGTGTTTGAAATTGAAGTACATTGCTTAGGCGCTCTTGCACTTACATAAAGAGCCAATAGGACACTTACATAAAGAGCCAATAGGATATGAGAGAAAAAATAGATCGTATTAAGGTTATGTCAATGGATCAACATGTGTTAAAAAGAGTAGAAAATGAGAGCAAAAAGACATATGCCAACAATGGTTCATTACATTTAAAGGAAATAATATTCTCTTCTAGAGATCAATTATCCAACATCAAGTTCTTCAATGACCAATTTATTGAGATCCAACAACAAGGTACCTTTAGAGAGGGAGTCAACAATAGTATTTCATTTCCATAGGACATAGGTATAACTGATTTGACGAAACTGATCATAAACAAGTTTTGATTAATGAACAATATAGGAGGCCCAAATTTGTCACTTGAATCTGACTGTTCAGTTGAATAGTGAATTTCGAATCTCTGCAAACCTATAAATCAAAACAATTTTGATCCATTGCACATTTAAGGAGGGCATATAAAGCATTGAACTCACCCTAATTATTTGTTCTTAGTCCAAATTTTTCTTTGAATGTGAAGTAGTGAGTCTTTGAAACAAGTAAAATGAAGCCCGGGCCACAAATGTGATCTTGTCCTTGATAGGCCCCATCAAAATACTTCTAAGGGGTATCCCTATTAATGGTTTCCATAATTACCAACCAAGCCTTTTTGTAAGATTGTTTTGTCTTGTACAAAGAAAGTGGGGCTAATGATTGTTGAGAAACTTTGAAGGTAGGGTGTTGTTGATCTTCAAAAATAATCACATTACAAGCCATCTAGATCCCCCAAGAAACCAAAATAGATAGTACCATGTATAACTTCAGTTGACTCCTAAAAAAATGTTCCTAAAAACATTCATCCATCTTGTCTCGTAAATTATTCAAGTGCAGTTGACTTTCTATTTCACTCCATACCTGGCGAGTGAAGGGAAAATTCAGAAATAGATGAGTATTGCTTTCAGCTTTACCTCTTCATAAATAGCACATACATGGTCCAATCTTACCCCTTAATTGCAATATGTCCCACATGAAAATCTTGCCTTGAGCATAAGCCACAAAAATACAATATAATTCATTGGACTTGTTATCACGCAAACTGTAGATTGGGAAAATCCCAACCCAATCCATGGGATGGTGATAATTGTGGGAGAGTTTACCCACTGCCACCTCAGATAAACCCTCCCTCGCTTTAGTGAAGGAAGAATCCAACACAAGGGGGAGTCCTGGGTGATCCTAGGGGGAATTGAGACGAAAGGTGAGACGATGGAAGTGATTCCCCTATAGGTCAAGATACTAAGTGGGAGATATCTTGGAAATGAGTCTCGGAAGTGGTTAATGGTTGCCGAGAAACTTCAGTACCTACAGAAGATGATTGTACCTGCCCAAGACACAAGAAAAAATGAGTATGCAAGCTTATGGTTAGGTGGACAAGCAAGTTAAGATTGTTGTCCCTATTTGCAACAGTCAATAGAGTTATATATCAGCAAATAAATGATTATTAAATTTGCTAACAAGATGCTAAAATTCAGGTAAATGATGCAAGAGATAAGCTAACAATCACTAGTATAAATCAAGTATGAAAGCACAAGACTTTAGCAGTAAAACAAGGTTGTTATAAAAAAATATTGCAAAGATTTTTTATCATCCTTATGGCTGTAGCAAACTATTGCTACAACAGAAAATTTCAACCAACAAAACAAGCAAGTAAACCACCCAAAAACTGCGTTGGAGCTAGTAGATTGTAGGGGCAATTTATTAACAACTTTTGACAGTTGAAAAGTGAGTTATAATCAAAGTAGAGAGGGGTTTATTGAAGCCCTAATGGATATAGCATAAATTTACTACAACAACAACAAATACTTGGAGAATCGAGATGCCCTAGTGGACCAAGCAAGCCTTAAGCACAAGCAAAAGTTTCCAACTTAGCAAATTACAACATCTCGTGTTTTCATGTATCCCAATGCAATGATTTTGTTTCTCCAATGCAAGAATAATAGTACCTTTAACTATTGGGTTGTGGAGTATCAAAAATTAAGGAGATATTTGAGCTACTTCCTTGGGGGTGTAATCCCTTTTACTCCCCAAGGCAAGCTAAGCTAGCTAGGAAAAAACCTAGGAGGGTGTAAACACTTTTACTCCTCCTAGGATTTCCTTATGCAACAAAGTATTCCAAGAAAAATATAATGGATTTAGTGGGATTTTATGCACTTATACTCCCAAAAATATTAAGAAAATTAACCTTGAAACCAAGAAAAGAAGCAATAGCAATAAAGATTCTTTATCTAGTCCAAGCATTAACAAGATAAACCTCTTTTTAACCAAGAAAATCCACCATAAAGAAAGAAATAGACCTCCACTAGAGATAGCGTATCATCCATCCATCCAATAGCCAAAGTAAAACCATTACAAGAGCAAGAGACAAGAGAGATATGTAAAAATTCCCAAGTAGGGTGCAAATTTCAGCCAAGGAGTCTCTTCTCCAAAAAATGTTATGGTGATAATGAAATAGAAGTGATCTTTATTTATACAAATCCTCCTAGAAAAGTTTATCCACTTAATTTTAGGTTAAACCACAAAGTAAGGGGTCAAAAACTCTTACTTTTCCCCTTTACAAGCTACATTCAAATTTATAATTAAAAATTGCACAATAGAAACCCTAAAGTGACGTCATCCCTCTTCTAGGGTGATGTTTTGACACCTTATGCAAGTCATTGGAGTGGAAAGTGGAATTTTTTGGGCCTTCTAGAGCCTCCCTCTCATGCTCTAGGTCTTCCTCCAAGCCAAGCCTTCTCCCATCAAAACATCCCAAGTGTCAAGCAGCAACAACACCACACCACAACCCTAGCCCTAGGGTGACGTCAGGCTCCTCAAATGTGACGTTTTGTCCTCAAGAGAAAATCATTGGGCTGGCAAAGGGTTGGGTGAGGTCCTCCATGGTGTCTTATGTGGCCTCCAAAATCTAGCATCATTGTCTAGTGCATGGGCCATGGTATCCAACGTGTGGGATTCAAGCCCCAAGGAAGCCCAAACTAGGCTTGTTCTTCCAAATCTATCCACCAACTAGGTCCTACAAAGACAATTAATATGCCCTCCAAGGATCTCATTTCAAATGCATCATGATAAGTAAATAAAATCATTAAAAGAGCCATCTAAGTATGTACATCAAAACCACCTCATCAAAATAAACATTGGTCAAAGACCCTATGCAATTTGTCAAATTTAGGTATGGGAAGGTTGACAAAGCGACCTATTGGGTGAATTGTACCTCAAGTTTAAGAGTGTTTCCAAAGTGGGCCCCTCACTAAGACATGTGGAAAAAGTGACATGGATGGGGGAAATACTATTGGGCATGGGGTTCATGACATACAAGGGACTGTAGTATCTCATTTATGGGTTGCTTTGTAGAGTGTGTGTTGCACCTTCGTTTTCAATGCAACTTTTTTCCAAACCCATTTATTTCCTTTTGCTCTTTTAAGATGTTCCCAAGTTGAAGTCGAGGTGGGGATTCTACCTAAGTCTGAAAAATAGTGCCCACCTTGACTCTACCATGGTCACATCATGCTTCCCCAATGTGTGGGGCTTCTATCTAAGCATGAAGAAAAGTTCCCACACATGCTCCACCTTGGTGGGACTTTTGTATTAGTTACTTTTCATGGGTCCCATCACTTTGTTATGAGAGACATTTCATTGTCCTTGAGATCCCTGGGAGAGAATATAGAAGGTTCATGATTGGATTTTGTATTTTTTCAACTACAATCCTTTGGGCCTTCAACCCCTTCTTCCCATTAAATGAGCGGCAATCCCTTCTTGGGTCAGTATACCTGAAAATCCCAAAATGTAAGGAGATGAGGGGATGAAGTGTGGAAAGTGAAAAATATGGTCAGGAATGGCATAATTAATCGTCAAGAGGAAATTCCAGTAGAAAAACTATCCATAATTGTGACCAATTACTAGGGCACAATGTCAACCACCAAAGTGAAATAGGGAAAAGAGCATAATTTCCAAGCAGACATTAAAAGTAGTTTTAAATGAAACAAACTCAAATTCCTCAAATATTGAAATGACACTCCCCATAATACCTGGTTTGTACCTCATGGAGCAAGACCCAATGTCTTTCGGAAGCCATTTGATATGGTGTATACCCTCATGATGAATATGAGATCTGTGGTGGTGAGGTCGGTCTCTATCTGTGGAAGTGGACATTGTTGGTCAAGCTATCTCTCGGTACTCCATGTCTGCAACCTTAGGGCTTCGAGACATTATGTCCTTAATTATCCCTAGGAATTGGGGATAACATCTGGCTCCTACTTGGGGGCATGTACTCATTGTAGAGTGCATGAGAACCGCAACATCTCTTGGTAGACCTATGCCTACACTGAAACAAAAAATTGTAAATTCTAGTTTGGTTTTATCACCCTTCATCCACATATATGAAAAAATAAACATGTAGTATGGTGAAAGAAAAATGCAAGTAGAGAAAAATGAAATATGAAATGCAGCTAAACTACCATGAGAAATCCAGATGCAAATTCAAGGAAGCAAGATGACCTACCTACTTACCTGGGGACTAGGCCTTGAAGAAGTCAAGTGTCTTGAATGTAGGGTCGGAGAAGGGACCCATCCATTGGTAATGGTGTTTTTCTCCCGTACAAAGTTTTCAAGTAGTACTTCTCTTTTTCAGAATTCGTCTTGATGATGTAAGGACCAAGCCAAGCATTGTCATCCTACTGGTCATATTTAGGCTTTCCCTTCCTCTTGTCCCACATGAAAGCAATACTTCCTTCATTGTAGTTGATGTAATGTATATTCTCGATGTAAGGATAGGAAGGAGGCTCTATGTTTACTGCGTATTTAATGGCTTCTTCATGTTCTTTGTTTCCTTTATATTCCTTCTTCAATATCTAGATGGACCATGACTCTTTCCCTTGGAACTTCACAAGCTTCTCCTTGTATTCATCTTCCCTTGGGAGTAGGGTATCTATGCAATATTCTTGTGCAAAAGGTAGATCCCAAGGATCATACTCGATAATTTGATGAGTTACATCTAAGTCGCACTCACTCATGTAATCAGGACTATTGGGGTCCATCACATGCTTGTTAGCCCACTCTCGACTATATAAAATCTCAAAGGTTCCATCCCCCATGGGAATATGTGCATGGGTGATATCCAAACTAATATTCATAAGAGCGACATCCCAACTTCTTGATAGAATCATTCCCCAAGCATCCGGAATGCCAATCACTACTATATTCATAAGGATGTGGATATGAGGGAAATAAATGAGATAAAATTCAACATCTTCATGTAGCCCATAAACCTTGACCTTTTTAGAATCAATGCCACAAACATTTCCATGTGGTTGAGTCATCCTTAAGCCAAGTTTTTCCATCACCTTCAAAGACATGATGTTTACTGAGGCCCTGGAGTCCAACATACAATTGTTTAAGAGGAGGTAGTTCATGCCCAAAGAAAGATAGAAGGGAAGGTTGATGTCAATTTGTCGATCAAAATACATGGTGTTCAAGATAATTGGAGGGTCCTCCTTCTTAGTTGGTACCTGTAATAACTTCAAGATTTCCCTCCTCGCAGAAGGAATTTTTCACATCTTTGTTATGGGCACCATCATATTCAACTTCCCAAACATGGTTGCAATGTCTATGTTCATCTGAATTTCATCTTCTGTTGGATTTGTATTTGAAAGCAACTCATGTACTGGAGGTGGAAGTATTGGGACCACCTTCTCTGTAGATGGGGGAGGGGTGGTTTCTTCTGTCTTAGGTAGAGTGGAAGGTTGTGACAGAGGAACTTAATCCTTATTTATTCTAGTGTATGTCAAAAATTCCATCTTCCTCAATTCCTTTCTCTAATCATCTGTTAACTGGTTTAACACCCGAATTCGTCCCTCTCTTGCTCCTTTTCTTCTAGCTTCATCATTGTTTTCCTGTGTGACATCTTCCTCTTGGAAGTTGTATATCATATCCATGAATTTCATACTATCAAGAGATTCTTCATTTATCAAGGACATCCATCCTCCCGGTGAGGTTCTTGACATGGAGAACACCATGGTGTCTCTTATTTGTTGACCATTCCAACTAAGTTCAACATGTCAGGATGTTTTTCCTCTTGTTGGGACCTTGGCTTCCAACCCGTGGCATCTCTTTGTTTCCTAGCAAACTGAGTTCTAGAGGTAGATTGATTTCTTTCCACAATGGTTAATCGACCCATGATTTGATTCTAAGATTGGACAAAGTAAGAACTCATTTGGTCTATCTTCCGAGTCAAGTGAGAAATTAGATCTAGAGTACTGCTACCAGAAGCTTTAGTCTTTGTATCCACCTTGGCATGAGGATATTTAAAATCATCAACCTTTAAGTCAAGAAGGTTCTCTTCAATTTTTGTACTATACTCTTTGGTTTGTGCCAAGGTGGTGAGCTTTTTGTCCTTTAAGATGAAAAGAAATTGCCCATCAAAAGCATTCATGTAAAGGAGACGAAAAACTACATCTGTAGGACGTAGATCTACTGGGATTTGACTGTATAATCTGTCAAACCTTTTGTCAAATTCACTTGTTGTTTCATTATTCTTCTTGTTTATCTAATTGAACTGACCTACGAGCATTCCATTTTCTTTCTTCGTCATCCATATGTTTTTGAATAATTTGGAAAAGTCTTCATAAGATGATAAGTGATTATCAGGAAGTCTTATGAACCATATTTGAGCATCTTCAATCAAGGATGAAGCTAGTAACTTCATTGCTACATCCTCATGTTCCACTTATTCATTTTCCATGTCTCACCACATGGCATAGAGATGATCATAAAAGTTGATCACATTATTTCTTGGAAACTTTGGAAACCATCTATGAGACACTTTTGGCATGATATTGGGATATCCGAGGAAGGTGGCCATGTTCAAGGGTTTATAAATATCCTTTTCCCAAGAGTGATCCATTGGAGTAAGGGGAAGGGTACCTTGGAAAATGGTTTTGACAACGGGAGACTTGAGAGGAGGCCTTCTTCGGTAAACCTTAGAAGGCTTGAATCTCCAAGGGGGGGAAGTCTTGAGGGAAGATGGATTATGGGAAGGTGGAGTCTCTAGATGGGATTCAATAAGAGATCATCAAAGGTGGAAGGGGAATTTCCTTCAAGTGGAGTCGTCAGGAAAGCTAGGGGTAAAGGCTTTGGGATGGTAGCTTGCCAAGTGTGGTTAGGGCACAAAAGAGGATTCAAAATCCACCCTGGAAATGACGCCAAAATGTTATCACGCAAACTATAGGTTGGGAAAAACCCAACCCAATCCACATGATGGCAATAGCAATGGGAGAGTTTACCCACTATCACCTCGAATAAACCCTCCCTTGCTTTAGTGAAGTAAGAATCCAATACAAGAGGGAGTCTCGGGTGACACTAAGGGGAAATGAGATGAAAATTGAGACAATGGAAGTGATTCCCCTATAGGTCAATATACTAAGTGGGAGATAGCTTGGAAATGGGTCTTAGAAGTGGTTAATGGTTGCCAAGAAACTTGAGTACCTGTAGAAGATGATTGTGCATACCCGAGACACAAGAAAAGATGAGTATGCAAGCTTATGGTTAGGTGGAAAATAAAGTTAAGATTGTTGTCCCTATTTGCATCAGTCAACGAAGATATATATCAGCAAGTAAATGATTATTAAAGCTGCTAACAAGATGCTAAAAGTCAGGTAAATGATGCTAGAGATAAGCTAGCAATCACTGGTATATCTCAAGTAAGAAAGCACAAGACTTTAGCAGTAAAACAAGGCTATAATAAACAAATATTGGAGAGATATTTTATCAGTCGTATGGATGTAGCAAACTATTTCTACAACATAAAATTTCAACCCACAAAACAAGCAAGAAAACCACCCAAAAAGTGTGTTAAAGCTAGTAGATTATATAGGCAATTTATTAGCAACTTTTGATGGTTGAAAAGTGAGTTATAATCAAAGTAGAGAGGGGTTTGTTGCAGCCCTAATGGCTGTATCTTAAAGCTACTACAGCAGCAGAAAATACTTGGAGAAGAGAGATGCCCTAGTGCACCAAGCAAGCCTTAAGCACAAGCAAAAGTTTCCAACTTACACAATTACAATATCTTGTGTTTTCACGTATCCCAATGCAATGATTTTGTTTCTCCAATGCAAGAAGATTACTGCATTTAACTATTGGGTTGTGGAGGATCAAAAATTAAGGATCTAGTTGAGCTACTTCCTTGGGGGTGTAATCCCTTTTACTCCCCAAGGCGAGCTAAGATAGCTAGGAAAAACCCTAGGAGGGTGTAAACCCTTTTACTCCTCCTAGGATTTCCTTATGCAACAAAGTATTCCAAGACAAATATAATGGACTTAGTGGGGTTGTATGCACTTATAATCCCCAAAATCTTAAGAAAATTAACCTTGAAACCAAGAAAAGAAGAAATAGCAATAAATATCCCTTACCTAGTCCAAGCATTAACAAGATAAACCTTTTTTTAACCAAGAAAATCCACCATAAAGAAAGAAATAGACCTCCACTAGAGATAACACATCATATATCCATCCAATAGACAAAGTAAAACTATTACAAGAGCAAGTGACAAGAGAGATATGTAAAAATTCCTAGGTAGGGAGCAAATTTCAGCCAAGGAGTCTCTTCTCCAAAAAATGTTATGATGATAATGAATTAGAAGTGATCTGTATTTATATAAATCCTCCTAAAAAAAATTGTCCACTTAATTTTAGGGTAAGCCACAAAGTAAGGGGTCAACAACCCTTAATTAACCCCTTTACAAGCTAAATTCAAATTAAAAATTAAAAATTGCACAATAGAAACCCTAAAATGATGTCATCCCTCTTCTAGGGTGACATTTTTACACCTTATGCAAGTCATTCGAGTGGAAAGTGGAAGTCGTTGGGCCATCTAGAGCCTCCCTCTCATGCTCTAGGTATTCCTCCTCCAAGCCAAGATTTCTCCCATCAAAATGTGTCAAGTGTCAAGAAGCAACAACACCACCACCATAACCCTAGCCCTAGGGTGATGTCAAGCTCCTCAAATGTGACATTTTTCCCTCAAGAGAAAATCGTTGGGCTAGAAAGGGGTTGGGTTAGGTCCTTCATGGTGTCTCCTCAAGCCTCCAAAAGCTAGCATCATTGTCTGGTGCATGGGCCATGGTATCTAACGTATGGGCTTCAAGCCCCAAGGAAGCCCAAGCTAGGCTTGTTCTTCCAAATCTATCCACCAACTAGGTCTTGCAAAGACAATGAATATGCCCTCTAAGGATATCAAGTCAAATTCATCATGATAAGTAAATAAAATCAATAAAAGATACATCTAAGCATGTACATCAAAACCACCTCATCAAAATAAACAAGTGCTCAAAGACCCTATGCAATTTTCCAAATTTAGGTATGGGAGGGTTGACAAAGCGACCTATTGGGTAAATCATACCTCAATTTTAGGAGTATTTCCCAAGTGGGCCCCTCTCTAATACATGTGGACAAAGTGACATGGATGGAGGAAATACTCTTGGGCATGGAGTTAATGACATACAAGGGATCGTAGTATCTCATTTATGGGTGACTTTGTAGAGGGTATGTTGCACCTTCGTTTTCAATGCATCCTTTTTCCAAACCCATTTATTTACTTTTGTTCCTTCAATATGTTTCCAGGTTGAAGTTGAGGTGGGGATTATACCTAAGCATGAAAAATATTGCCCAAATTGACTCTACCCTGGTCACATCATGCTTCCTCAAGTTGAAAACAATGTGTGGGGCTTCTACCTAAGAGGAACTCCCAGTAGAAAACCTATCCCTAAGGGTGACCACTTACTAGGGAACAATGTCAACCACCAAAGTGAAATAGGTCAAAGAGCATAATTTCCAAGCAGATGTTACATAATCAAAAGCAATTTTAAATGCAACAAACTCAAATTCCTCAAATATTGAAATGACACTCACCATAATACTTGGTTTGTACCTCATGGAGAAAGACACGATGTCTTCTGGAAGCGAGATGATGTGGTGGATACCCTCATTATGAACTTGATATTTGTGGTGGTGAGGTGGGTCTATGTCTGTGCAAGTGGAAATTGTTGGTCAAGTTGTCTCTCAGTACTCCATGTTTGCAACCTGAGGTTCTCGAGACATTATCTCCTTAGTTCTCCCTAGGAATTGAATATAACGGGACCTTTTATTTTCCATAACTTCTTGTACCACCACTAGGTTGTTTTCCTCCCACATTATGTAAATACTCATATCCTAATTTATCCAAGTAGTGCCCCCCTAAGGAATTATAATCCCATGTGAGCTCATCCTCATTATTTGATAAACGAATATGGACATTTTTTAGTTCATCTAAATATTTTTCCCAATAAAGATGCTAGTTTGATTCAAGGTCCAACTACTCCACTTATAACCACCCCTAGCTCCATAATGACAAACAAGTTTCATCCTCTATGTTATTAAGAGTAAAAAAACCACTCTCTCGAAGATAAGCAATGAGGCCCTCAGGGAGAAAAACACTGACACTATAACCAACTATGGCATCAATGTTAATCCTAACTTGAGATCCTATGCCTACCTTCCATGCAAGAAATTGTCCAATGATTGGAAAGGGAAGAGTAATATCCCTCCACTTATTAGAAACATTGTGAGTAGGTTTCTATCGATTACAGATCCAATCTAGTTCCATTCTAGGAGATATGTATTTATCAATTAAAATACTCCTCCATAAACGACCCCTGGTCAAGAAGACCCACATAGATTTTGCAACCAACGATTTCCCAAATACAACCACATCCTTCAAGCCCCAACCACTAGACCCCTTAGACTATGAAAATTATTTCCAATTTACCAAATGGGAACCCAAGTATTGAGTGTTTCCCTTCCAAAGGTAGTTGAATAAAACCTTCAAGATATTGCTAAGAGTTGATCCAGGTGGATCCAAGAATGCTAAAAAATACATCATCTCTAATTAAAATGAAAGTGACTCCTTTGCATAAAGCTTGACGAGAGCTTTCCAACGGTGTGTGAATCGTCTCAAATGGACGTCGTATGAAGAAGTTATGATGTATTGAAGATTTTGACCAACATGAAAAAAGTCAAACAGGGAAGGACACATGGCCATCTGTACAGTTGAGTTGGCACAGGGTGACATCATGATGATGTCAGCATGGTGACATGGAAACATGATAGAATGACATGTGTCACCTGGAAATTGACAAATTCGAGACCAGTTGGACCAGTTAAAAACTTTCACGTCTCATCAGTACAATGACGTGGTAGGTATAGTCAGAGGATGTTGTGGAAATTGTACGGTCCATGTGGCAGCACTGAAAAGGTGACACATGGTAGGCCATACAATGACATGGAAAATGATAGGTGGCATCGTATAGATGATGTGGCATGGTGACATGTGTAATGTTGAGGTGTTGTGGACCAATCAAAGAATTCCATGTGGAACTCTTCGATTGACTAATGTTGGATAAAGGTACCAAAAATTAGTTGGGACTGATGGGAATCGAACCCGTAACCTTTAGTTCAACAAACAATGGCCTAACCAATCCATTGAATATTCCAATGGAGAGTATTGTATTTAAGTCATAATAAAGTTGTATGGATATAAATAGAGCATCATCTAGGGTGAACCCCACGACCTCCATACCGACCCAACGACTTAAAACCAAAGTGCCAACCAATATGCCATATATATCGGTTGGTTGAACCAACCAGCCACACTGTATTTAAGTTATAACTGCACCAATCCAGGTATATAGGAGGGTTAGGTGGGGTTTGACCCCCGACCTCCCCTATTTAAAGTAGCACCCAAACCAATAAGCTAGAAATGGAAATGCATGCCAAGTTATAATTCATCCAAATCCATGCCCAAGGGTACTAATATTTTGCTAGTGTATCGTGTTACGTGCCATAGATTTCCTTGAGGAAATTATAGGGTGTTTATACTCATTTTTTTGAAATTTCAAGAGGAATTCAATGGTGACCTTTGTTTCTTATTTTGAGTAGTAGTTTAGAAGTTCATTGTAAGAACACAAGTAAATTCATTATCGTATCAAGCATTTGAGCATTAATAGAGCGGTCTCTCATTTGGAAGTAGACCCAGAGACGTAGCCCAAGATTGGTGAACTCTGTTAACAACTTGTGTAATGTGCCTTGTTCTTGTTTTTTCTATTTCACTCAGTTTCTTGTAAGTTATTCATCAATTTAATGAATTTTGGACAAGTAAGTGAATTCATATTATTTTCAAATAGTCAAGACGATCATATTTTTTGAATCAAGTTGAATGTTTATGTATAATTAAGAAACAATTTAACATCTAAGGATTTTCGGATCAATTTGGTATTAGAGCAAGTTTTGATAATTGTTTGCAATTGAATGTTTACAAGGTCTAAATCCAAGCTAGGTGAAGGAACGCTTGAAGACTTCAACCCAAAAATTCAAATAGAATCTCAAAAAAGAGTAATGACATCTAAAGGAGGAGAAGATCCCATAATGAGCTTTGAGGATTTGACAGAGGCATTTCTCAATGTGAAGAATATGGTAGAATAAATACACCGTAAGGCTCAAGGAGGATTTGAAACATTGGTAAAAGTTGAAGATGGAGGAGGAGGTGAAAAACCTTCAGAGCCTCCTTCATCCTCATCCTCATCATCATCATCATCCTTTTGATGAAAGTGAACATTCTTCACATAAGAACAAGTCTTCTAAGAAGTATTCTCATCCTCATGATTTTAGTTTATTAAAGTTAGATGTAAAATTTGATTTGTCGATTTATGATGGAGAATTGAATGTAGAGAAGTTGGACAATTGGATCAAACAGGTTGAAGTATATTATAGGGTACAGAAAATTATGGAGGACTCTACAAAGATATAGTTGGATACTCTTTGTC
>JASDQU010236383.1:0-17023 GCA_032191745.1 Picea mariana
GTAGGATCCCTCGGGCATTCTACGAACAATGTAGAAGAACTCTGGGGACTCATCAAAGGACTGCAACTGGCCATCAAAATTAATTATACAAAGATAATCGTAGAGGGGGACTCTCAAGTCATCATCAGCCTGCTGCGTCGAATCTCAAATGGGGCAAACCCGGACAGGATCTCGCCCAGCTGGAGACTGTCACATGGCTTACAGATCATTGCAGGTCTAATGAATCCCAATCAGGTTATCATTCCCACACACATCAGAAGGAAGGTGAATCAAGTTGCTGATGAACTAGCTAATCTGGGTGCCAAATGGAGAGGACCAGACCTTCACTGTCATTCAGGCTGGGACCAGAATCACCCTATCCTCCAGCAGTGTATTCGCAAAGCTGGAATGGTAGATGCCCCCTCGGATGGGGTGTTAGTGCGTTCATCGTGGCAAGAGTTGGGAGAAGGTACCAGGCACCGTGGCATGGAGCCACGTGATGGGCTTGTGCCACAGACCACCCCTACCCGGAGTTTAAATGCCCTTTATGGCGATGCGAAGGCGCATTTACGCAGAAGTCCTTTCCCCTTCGCTGTGAATTTGAATGGTTTGGTTCATTATGGTTGCTATTCACTTTTGTTCGCTTCCGACAAGGCTCATCCCTCCGCAGCATAAGATCTTCTCTGTTCTTCTCCTCTGGAGCGAGGTAGTCCCTGTAATCCTCCTCCATCAGGTGGCCTTAGTTCCTTCTACCAGTTGCACCAGGCATCCAATGATTCGACCAAGGGGCAGACCGAGGTGGGGATCTCCCAGAAAGCCTCGAAGGCCCTCGATCACACCTCCTGACTCGACCTCCACTGATTCCTCCCCTCGCCATCAGTCTGAGTCTCCTCCTATCTCTTTGCGAGCTCCGTAGTTCAAATCCATGGCCATAATTCCACGAATGCCAATTTCACTCCTACGACTTTCTCAAGACCCCCCAGCGATTCCTCCTAACCCCGTGCCATCCCATGACCCTCTGGGCAACCTGGGTTGTGGCCCTTCTCCTCCCGGTGAGCCTAAGAGGGCAGGACTTCATTTCCATGATTCCATTGATAAGGCGCAACTCAGAGATAGCCTGTCTGTACTGCACGACCTAGTTTTTGAACTCAGGCAGGAGGTGGTAGATCTACACTTTTGCCTACAGGCTACGGATATAAAGGTGGCGAGCTTCCTCCAAATTCTCTCATCCATGCATGAGGCACTCTTCTCGGATCCTGTTGAAACCAGTCCAATGAAGGACCTCGAGGCCGCTAAAGGTGAAAATCAGAACAACGTGCAGAGTCCAGCAGAAATCGAACGGAAGAAGGAAGAGCGAGAGGACGACACCGAGGGAGCTGCATGCAACGAGGAAGCTGGCAAGCAATGGGTCGACGAGGTGATGTATATTGAGGAAGAGCCTTGGCCAGGAGACCTTCAAGCCACGTGGTCCGGCTACCTTCCAGGTGTCTAAGTTTTTTGTGTTTGTCAAGTTCAGTCAGGATTTCGGTCTTAGTTGATAATTGGTCTGAATACTCTTTTACTGGTTTAACTTACGACTTGTTTGACTAGTGGGTTGGATGGGCTGGCTGGACTGGTTTCCCCATGGCTGGGGCAGTCCAGTAAATGCAGCTCGGTCATCTTTGTATTTTGCTATTCTGCTTCAGTTTTTGAAGGCTCTTAATATACATATACTTCTTATTTAAAAAAAACAAAATTTCACTTGCCTCTTCGAGGGGGAGATTATTCAGGTGGATATCAGTGGTCACCCACATATTGCACTAGCTCAAAAAATATTTTTCCACCTTGGCAGTTTTTCGACAGTTTTTCGGGTTCCAAATTTCCGAGGTCGTTTTGAGGCCCTAAACGACATTTTTGGGGATTTAGAGCCCAAGAGACTAGCAAAGGAAATGCCTAAGCCATTAAAAAATAATTCTTCTCGGTCATACCTTTCCAACGATTTATCAAGTGCCACAAACGTAGATCGTATGCAAATGTTACGCCCCCAGGAAGTTGATGTATGAACTACCCCCATCGGGGCCCACAAACCTTTTGAATTTTCATATTCGGGGGTTAGGGTTTTCGATTTTACTTATGTTAAAATGGCCTTTGGAGCCTTATTGTAACAATCATCTTCTTGCAAATGTGAGTAGCCTTCACATCTCTTTTCAGAGATAAGCTTCCATGATTCTAAAGAGTCTTTCACTCTGTATTTTTACAGTCTTTGTACATTTTATCTCATTAATAGAAATAGTGTATTACTTTATCTCTGTGTTTATGGTTACATCTCTGATACATTTCTTTTATATTATTGGATATCTGAGATATCTTTGTACATTTCTTTATTATATCACCACTCTCATTTTGGGCCAAAAATAATCCAGACCAATGGTATCAGAGAAGGCTGCTCTTAATTGTTTTTCAGTGCATGTCCCTGATGAGGTCCGAGTATAGAAATTCATATCTCGAGATTGTCTCTCTTGAGGAAAATATCTCTCACATGCCAAAGAAACCCTCCATGGAGGAAGAAAATAAAAATGAGGAAGGAGAAGATTTTATTAATCTGTTGCTTGAGCATGCTCTCACGCGACAGAGGGACAAAATGAGGGAGAAATTTTTCCACATCCTACAACAAATACCGATAAAAATGGGCATGTCTTCATCAAGAAGCCACTTTGGATGCACCTCTCCTTTTAAGGTATAAGTTATTTTTTATATTCTCGTATTTGAAGGAAAGATAGATGTGGATTCCCTAGACAAATGGTTAAATCTGCTAGAAGGTTATTTCTTTGTTCACAATTTTTATGACAGTGAAAATATTACCTTCGCACTCCTTAAGGCTCCCCTCCCATGTCAAAAATTTGTGGGAAAATTACTAGGAGAAAATTTCCATAGAGGAATCTGGAATATACGAGGTCGATCCCACTTGTTATTTTTTTGTGGATGCGGTCAAGGAACCATATTACCCTGTTGGGAACTATGAAAAAAAGTACATAAGATCGACCACACTATGTCAAGAGAGGGGCCAAGTAGTGTTGGAGTTCACAAATACATTTCATACCTTGTGCACCAAGCTTGGTATCAAAGACTTTGAGTGACATTTGGTTCTGAAATACTGTGGGGATCTACACAGATACATCCAAAATGAAATGGAGTTTTTGGACATCTCATCACTTTGTGTTTCTTATCGATATGTTGTTAAAATCAAGCTGAAATTTAAGCACCGTAACAAGCGAGAGTTTGATTCTATAAATCCACAACAACCAAATTATGGTAAATACGACCTTAGAAACCGACCTTCACAAAACCAGTCCAAGCCACATGAAAAAAAGGGTACCAAAAAGACGAAGAAGGACACTGGAAAATGGTGTGATTTCCACAAAATCCCTTGGCACAACATCGATGAATGTCTCTCAAAACATTTATTGGTGGCTGAGATCAAAGACAAGGAGATGAACCTTGATTCATAATCTGATTCAAAAAATACTGATAGAAGACATATCATCGATGTAGATCCCACTGCTATTGTTGCGACCGCAACAATTCAACTAGAAGAAACAACAGATACTGAAGAGAGGGAGCACATTTTTCATTCACATATGTGGGTGAAGGGGACCCCGTTGCATTTTATCATTGCTAGCAGAAGCCAAAAGAACCTCATCTCAGCAGAGTTATTCAAACAATTGGTATTGCCGAGAACACCACACTCGTAGCCATACAACAATGGGTGGCTTCGCCAGGGACGAGATCTTCATGTCAGCCAATAGTGTCTATTTTTGTACGACATCCAACCTTTCAAGGATGAGGTATTGTGTGATGTTTCTCTTCTAGTGGGAAAATACCCCCTTTAACTATACCATGGTTTAAGATATAGACAGAGCGAATGACTGTCTAAAAGTCAATCTAGTTTCTACTCTACCCCAAACATACCAAAAAAAATGAAAAAAAAAGCAATTGTAAGATACCAGATATAAAAAATACACAGAACATAAATAAAATGCTAGAAATGGCAAAATAACAGTAATATAACCAACATAATCTCAACAATAACATAGAAATAATATGAGAACAACAACTGAAATAACACTTTGATTCAGAAAGAAATGTTCACAGGCCTCTTTGAGGGGGCAACCTCCAATCGAGCAACACTCTGTAACAATAATATCCAAGCTAGGGTTTTCATACCCTCGAACCTTATTTATACTTAATATGTCTATTAAGAGAAGCATCTAGAGGAAGATCCTTCTAGAAGTAGAAGCTTCTATTAGGTCTTCTTACATCCTCCTTATTCTATTTTATTGAAAGGCCTTATTAATATTGACCTTTATTACATCTGAATACATTGATCTACCTATGTGCAAGTTAGGACCTTAACATGTCTACCCCCTTAAAAAAAACCTTGTCCTCAAGGCTTGAGATGTGGAAACTGTTGCAGAATGGTAGCTGGTTCCCAAGTGGCATCTGCCGGAGTCATATCTTTCCACTGTACTAGCACTTCCTTGATGGTTTTCTGATGTAGGCGATGCTCACGCTAGTCCAAAACTTATTTTGGATGTAGCCAAATGGATCCTTCTTCAGCTAACTCTAGAAGGTTGGTTTGAATTCTACACCTGGTTCCAATCACCTTCTTCAAGCATGAAACATGAAAAACAGGATGTAGCTTCGACTGGCTGGGAAGAGCTAACTGATATGCGACTTGTCCCACATGCTTGAGAACTATGTAAGGACCATAAAATTTGGGTGCTAGCTTTTGACAATGCTTGGCCTTGAGGGAAATTTGCTTATATGGTTGCAGTCATAGAAACACCTGATCCCCTTCTACAAATTGACGTTCAGAGCGACCTTGATCTGCTTGTTGCTTCATGCGATTCTGTGCCATGACCAAGTTCTCTTTAAGGGTACGAAGGATATCCTCTCAGATTGTAAGTGTTTGGTCAACGGCCTAGACCTTCGAGGTACCCGGTAAGTATGAGAGAACTGAAGGTGGCTTCTATCCATATACTGCTTCAAAAGGAGTCATGCATGTGGTTGTATGGTTGTTGGCGATATTTCTTGTAAAGGGGGTTAGAAGGCAAAGAATGGGTTAAAACCCCACTTGTCCTAAGTTCGGGATGCAAATGCATCCATGTTTAATTGGAAATCAATTCTGGACGGTAGGATTTCGCGCGCCCAGATCAACGACGCGCATCGAATTCCAGAGCCCCCCCGCCTTTCTACCTTTAAGCAGAGGGGGGTGGTCCGAAATCGGGGGTGCACCTCTTCAATGGTCGAGATAATGATGCTCAGATCAATGACNTAAGCGGAGGGGGGGGGGGGTCTGGAATTAGGCGTACATCTTTTCGATGGCCAAAATCGGCTCACCCGGATCAACGGCGCTCGGACGATCTCATCCTTCTCATCTGCTTTGATTTTAGCCAGCGTGGGCCCCTTTCCATCCGTGTGGTATCTTCCCCCCATCTCATCGTCTGCCACGTGTCCTACTCCTTTCCACGTCAGCCTCCCGCTAAAAGCAAGCCCATCATATCTCGTCCCCCGCTCCCTCTACCTGTTTCCTTCTACCATGTGTCTTCCTCTGTCGTCCCTCTCACGCCTCATCACTCCTCGTCATGCCCTCATGGTTTTGGTGCCATCACCCCCATCATACACCCTATCCTTCGCACTGGCCTCCCCGCCTATCCACCAAGCCATTCAGCTGATCCAGGTGGTAGCGCGAAGGGCCGTCCACATCCCAAAGGTACCGAGTTGGCCAGACCCTTCTCAATCCCAATGAAGCAGTTATTGAAGCAGTTGGTGGTGGTTAGCCATCACCTCTGCCATAATGGGAAAGTTCGGCGATGAATTAAAGGCACGTCGATTCATCCACTGAACTACCAAGAGTTAGATTGCGTCTGCCATAGTTGCATGATCATTCAGAGATTGTAGCTGCAGGTTGTCAGAGGCCATGCAGACACAAAAGTTTTAATGCAGCGTCTCGGATTTGTTGTTGTTGTTTTTTTGAGTATATGTAGGCGTGCTCGCCATTTTTGTATCTATCGATGGTAGAGCACATCTCCCGACTGTAAAGTTTTAATATCATTCTAGTTTCCTGGTTGTGCACCTGTATTTGGGATTTCTTGTTTTATGACAAATAGTTTTCTTACTCCGTCTATGTTTTCGTCCCATACCAGGGAGTTTGTGATCGAATGTTTTGCATGAATTTTTGCAGTTTTGTTATGATAAAGGATTTGTTGTTACATTACTGTATTCGCTGGTCTCCTGCGTTTGAATGTAAGAGGATCTTGCGTTTGGGCGCTTTCTTCTCCAGTTTGTTAGAAACCTGATGTTTATGACAGACCTTCGCACTCTTTTCATACAAGTCTTCCCACTGCTCACCCTTTGTTACAACTCACTGTTTGAAGTTTATATAAGACCCCATTTGCCCATGCATGCCTGGTATAGTTTCATAGTTGAGACAATATTGTTCTGAGTTTTCTTCCATTTGATCATTCCCTTATAAACAATCGTGACATTAAACTGATGGGTGTCAGGCTTTGCTCCTGCAAGCAATTCAGGAGTGACTTCTGATGCTAACATTTCTGGCACCATTGCCGGGGACGAAGTTGAATATTTTCCCCGGGATTGAATGACAACGATCAACTGATTCTGAAGGTGCATCAAATATCATAATTATTGAGATTTCTACTATGCACCTGGCGACTCCATTGTGATGACTGCACTGCGGTGAACCTGTCGGGTTAGTGGTGGCTTCCAGCAATAGACACATGTGGTCCCATCCACAGCTGCCTCTGGCCACACTTGAAGAAAATCCGGAGGTGATTAGAAGAAAGGGGAAGTCCTCTTAGAGAGAAAGCTTCGCCGCTCAAATAGGTATTTCCCCACCTCCTACTGTAAAGACTCCACTTTCTTGTTCTCATCTTTCTAGCTATCCTTTTTCTGAGGTTTCCCGTTCTCTGAATTTCGGGAGTGTTCCTACTGAGTTTTCTCCTCCTGGGGAGATCCTTGTCACTCCTCCCTCCCTAGAAGTTGTGCCTCAGTACAGACCTCAGGCCTCAGAAGGTTTCACCACCCCCCTTGTTGCTACTACTACTACTCAGAAAGAAGCATCTGCACATTCAAGTCCCTTAGCTCTCTCTCTGTTTTCCCCGTTGTCTCCCTCTCCTTCAAGTAGCTCTCTTCCGATATCTCCTCTTCACACTTCTTCTCCTCCAGGCTCTCCACTACCTAATATTCCTATGGCTAGTGCTAATCCCCCTCTGAATAGAAAGGAGGCCATAGTTGCTTCTCGATACGATCCCTTGATCCTACCTCAACCTATGCATCCTCTCCCTGCTGGAGACTACTTGAAATACATGTCAAAATTCACTGGCGAAGAAGACGTAACTACAAAAGAGCACCTGGCTACTTTCTATAGTTATGCAGACAATCTAAACATTGAACATGAAGATGTCTGGATGAGAGTCTTTGTCCAAAGCTTGGATGGAGATGTAAGGAAATGGTTTAGAGGATTGGCCCTCAGATCTATTGCTAGGATTGAAGCCCTGGATAGTTTTTTCCTGAGGCAGTGGGGGGATAGAAAGACTTCATGTATTACATGACAGAGTTCGGGTCTCTGAAGAAAGTGGAAGGAGAATATGTCTCTGACTTCTCCAAAAGATTCAATAAGATGTATAACAAGATTCCTGCAGAAGTAAAGCCCTCAGAAGCCTCTGCCCAAATTTCCTACGTTGGTGCTTTTGACCCTGATTTCTATCTTTTATTGAGAGAAAGAAGAGCCACCTCCTTGGCTCAAATTCAAGATGCATCCATAGAAGTGGAATCCAACATATTAGCAGCTGACAGACTAAGGAGCAAGACCGACGCAGACAGAAGAATGGGAAAGTCCAAAGCCTCAACTTTTGGCCCATCGTTGCCCCACACTCAAGTGAATGAACTGACCCAGGTGATGAAGTTTCTATCCGAAGAAATGGAAAGAATGAAGGTGGAAAGGAAGCAAATGAATAAAGGCCCCCAGAACACCGAGATCAAGGGGGGTTTCAGGAGGTCAAACAATATCGCTCCCCCGGCTATGCATAGAGAGAAGGGAAGAGACAGAGAAGACCAGAGAATTCAAGCTCCTTTCCAGAACAATTTTATGACCAAAGAGGAAGAAAGGGAGACAGACGAGCTTGATCCTGAAATCCACTGCTTAGGAGACACTCCTCCTTTTCCTCATCTCACTCAAGAAGCTTATGAGGAGTCTCTCATGGATAGTCAGCTAAATGAATTAAGCAAGGGAGACAAGGCTAGCGACAACCGAGGCAGGTATAACCTAAGGTTCAACAAAAAGACAACAACACCCGATATTCCTGAGCAGTCCGCTAGAACAGAGAAGCCTGCTAATGAAATAGCAGACAGTCATAGAGGTAAGAAGGCTCAACCCCTCCCTCCCATTGTCCACCATCATGTTCCTAAAATAAGAGAAATTCCAAAGCTTACATCTTCTTTTAGCTTCGTGCATGAAATACAAAAGATCAGAATCCCTGTCCCCCTCACTGAGGTAATTAAACACGAAGAATTAAAAAAAAAATTCGTTGAGATTTTGCAGTCTAAAGCCCGATCCCCTCCCACAGACTCCATAAACCTCCAAGATGAACAGCCAGGAGTTGTCCTAGGACCCATGGTAGAAGATAGAGATGACTCATCCCCCCCTTTCTACACGTCCCTGAGCATACATGATAAAGTGTTGCACAACTACTTAATGGATTCAGGGGCCTCCCACAACCTCATGCCAAAAACCGTCATGGAAGAACTAGGGTTAGAAGTCACCAGAGCCTATCATGACCTCTATTCCTTTGACTCCAGGAGAGTGCAATGTTTGGGATTCATTAAGGACCTGGTAGTTTCTTTGTTTCAGCTGCCCATGAAGAGTATGGTCATGGATATTGTGGTAGCTGATGTTCCCCTCAAGTTTGGCATACTGTTGTCAAGGTCTTGGATTAAGCGAACTGGAGGGACGTTACAGATGGATCTCACATATGCCACTGTTCCAGTTTTTGGAGGGAACACAGGAGGTTGTACAGAGAAGCCCAACTAGCCTATATTGTCAGTGATGAAGTGAACCCCACAAATCACCCCATCTTTGCACTTGACACTGACTTAGGGTCTAGTTTGTTACAAATTACTGAAACTCCTGAGGCCCCTTTATAGATCAAAAAGCATCCCATTCTTAATCAGGAGATGCCTCCTCCAACCACCTCTGTTTGGAAGATGTTCTTTGATGGAGCTTCCTCCAGCGTAGGTGCAAGTGATGGAGTGGTATTCATATCACCCTGTCGAGAGACCATATCTTTGTCATACAAGCTGGAATTCGAAGTCACCAATAATGTGGCAAAGTATGAAGCTCTTATCCTAGGTATGCGAGCTGCGAAAGAAATGGGAATTAAGGAAATGGCTATGTTTGGAGATGCAGAATTGATCATCTAGCAGGTCAAAAATGTTTATCAGGCCAAGCATCCTTAGCTCAAGAATTACAGGAATGAGGTATGGGACCTAGTGGATAATTTCTTCTTGGCCTTTAATATTTCCTTCATTCCGAGGGAAGAAAATGCTTCAACCGACTTTTTAGCTGTCACATCTAGTTTGCTCGAAGTTCCTTCGCCACCTATGGTCAGATCTAATGTTGAAATAAAATATAGACCTTCTATACCAGATAATGTCAAGCATTGGAAGGTATTCGAAGATGATTTGGAAATCGTAAAATTTCTCCAATCTATTGATGATTTCTCTGCATTGCATATTGACAAAGATCCTGACCTAGAAGGGGACCCCCACCCTAGGGTGTTTTTAAATAAAATTGCTAATCATTAGATCATTCAATTTCCGAGCAATTACATCCCGAGAGGACTAGTCCCGTTAGAAATATTTTTTGATGGGAATGATGTGGCAGTAAAGGGTAGAATTTTAGGTGATGATTTTGACACAGCTGAGTGCAACATTGGCACACCAGAGGAGCCCAAGTTTGTCAAGTTGTCAAAAAGTTTGACCCAGGAACAGAGGAGTGAATATACTGAGTTGCTGAGAGAGTTTGTCGATGTGTTTGCATGGACCTACGAAGACCTTAAGACATACGACACATCTGTTATTGAACACAAGATTCCATTAAAAGAAGAGGCTAAGCCATTCAAGCAGAAGATAAGGCAGATAAATCCCATGTTGCTACCTATGATGGAGAAAGAAGTAAAGAATTTGCTAGATGCCCAAATCATTGTCCCCTAGAGATATACCGACTGGGTGGCCAATTTGGTCCCGGTAAGGAAGAAAAGTGGCGAAATTAGACTCTGTGTTGATTTCCGGAACCTGAACAGGAGCTCAAGGAAAGACAATTATGCCGTGCCCAACATGGAACACATACTATAGAGGGTAACCGGTGCATCTAGGATATCCATGATTGACGGTTTCTCTGGTTACAATCAGATATTAGTCATGCCGGAGGACAGAGAAAAAACAGCCTTTACCACTCCTTGGGGCACATTCATGTATGCCAAAATGCCTTTTGGGTTGATGAATGCAGGAGCCACATTCCAGTGAGCCATGGACATAGCCTTCATCGGGGAGAAAGATAAATTTGTGGTGATCTACCTAGATGACATAACAGTCTTCTCCAAGACTGATAAAGAGCACCACTGCCACTTGAAGAAGGTTTTCCTTAAGTGTCGGAGGTATGGCCTATCTTTAAACCCCAAGAAATCATTGTTTGCTATGAAGGAGGGGAAGCTATTGGGCCATATAGTATCAGCAAAGGGGGTGAGAATTGATCCTAATAGGGTGGAAGCAATTCAGACCCTGTCACTTCCCAGATCTAAGAAAGAGGTTCAGGCATTTTTGGGGAGGATTAATTTTCTGAGGAGATTCATCTCAAATTTTGCCAAGCTGGTGAGACACATCACAACCATTCTCAGGAAGGGAAATGAATTAAATTGGACCACTAAACCCTGGGAATCTTTTTTCCAAATAAAGAAGGCGTTGACTGAGGCACCTGTGCTAATCAGTCCCGACTATTCCAAAGATTTTCTGATATTTTCTTTTTCTTCCTGTGATACAGTAGCGATAGTTTTGTTGTAGAAAAATGATCAAGGGTGAGAGCAGCCTATTGCTTTCTACAGCAGGGCATTAAGAGATGCAGATCTTCGGTACAAAATCATGGAAAAGCAGGGTTATGCATTGGTGAAAGCTCTCAAAGCTTTCAGGATCTATGTCTTGCACTCAAAGATCACTGCATATGTCCCTTCAACCTCTGTGAAGGACATTCTTATACAACCTGACATAGATGGGAGGAGAGGTAAATGGATCACCAAGATCCTAGAGTTTGATCTGGAGATTAAGCCCACCAAGTTGATAAAGGGGCAGAGTTTGGCCAAGTTGCTGGCTGAATCCAATTGCAAGGCCTTTGGAATTAACTTCATCAACGAGCAAGCTGAGCCGTCCAACAAGCATTTTCAAGGCACCCTATCACTAGCGTCATGCCCCTGGTACAAGGATATCTTGTATTTTCTGCAAGAATTAAAGCCCCCTGATGGATTGGGAAAAAGTAAGGCCAGAGATTTAAAGCTCAAAGCGGTCAGATATTGCCTCATTGACCAAGCCTTGTACTGGAAAGACCCTCTGGGGGTATTACTAAGGTGTCTGGACCCGCAACAAGCCCAGAAGGTTATGTTCGATTTCCATAACGGTCTCTGTGGAGGTCATCATTTTTGGAAGACCATAGCTCACAAGAACCTTCGGGCTGGGTATTACTGGCCCACCTTATTTCCTGATGTCTGCAGAGAAGTTAGAGCTTGCATCAAATGCCAGAAGTTCTCAGGAAAGCAGCAGCTCAAATATCTTCCATTAAAGCCCGTAGTAGTTTCAACTCCCTTTCAACATTGGGGATTGGACTTCATCGGAGAAATTCATCCTCCCTCAAGTGGCCAGCACAAATGGATTTTGACTGCGACCGACTATTTCACTAAATGGATAGAAGCTGTCCCTACCAGAAGCACTTCTCACAAAGTGATAATCAACTTCTTGGAAGATGTTATAGCCAGATTTGGTTTTCCTAGCAGAATTGTCACTGATAATGCCTCCCCCTTTCGGTCTGAGCCTCTGGTCAAGTTCTGTGAACAGTTTGAGATTTCACTGATTCACTCTACTCCCTATTATCATCAAGGAAACAGACTGGCAGAGTCTTCCAATAAAATCCTAATCAATCTCTTCAAGAAACTACTGGAGGACAATAAAAGGGCCTGGGACTCAAAGCTCAAATTTGCTCTTTGGGCTGATCAGGTGACAACCAAGAAATCCATGGGCATATCACCTTTCCAACTTGTTTACGAAATAGAGGCTGTTTTCCCTACTCAGCTCGCCTTATCTGTGGTGAATTTCCTCCAGGACTTTGAAGGAGAACCTAACCATGTGGTCAGAAGGATTCATCAGATGGTGGAAGTGCAGTAGATCAGAGAATAAGTCATGGACATGGCCTATAATCACCAGCAGAAGATCAAAACGACTTTTGACAAGAAGAGCAAAAAGAAAGAATTCGAGCAGGGAGATCTAGTACTCAAATGGGATGCACCCAAGCAGGACAGGGGCAAGCACAGTAAGTTTGATGCCCTCTGGTTTGGGCCTTTCAAGATCCTTGAAGTATTCTCAAACAATACTTACAGGTTGCAGGATCTGGAAGGCAAGGAAGTTTTTAGTGGCCCAGTAAATGGGCATTTCTTGAAAAGATGTTTTTTGTGAGCCGCAGTCAGCTCTTTTGTTTTGTAAATATTGTTTTGTTTTCATCATAATAAATGACTCCATAGCCCAACAATAAGGCACTGAATCTGCAAAAAGTGTTCTTAGAGCATCACAGGGACGACTCTATCCCCCATGGAGCTAAATGTTGGAGATATTTCTTGTAAAGGGGGTTAGAAGGAAAATAATGGGTTAAAAACCCACTTGTCCTAAGTTCAGGACGCAAATGCGTCCGTGTTTAATTGGAAATCAACTCTAGACGGAAGGATTTCACGCACCCAGATCAACGGCGCGCATCAGATTCTGGAGCCCCCCGCCTTTCTACCTTTAAGCGGAGGGGGGGGGGGTCCAGAAATGGGGGTGCACCTCTTCAACAGTCGAGATCGTGATGCCCGGATCAATGACGTGCGAGGCGATTCCGGACCCCCCCCGCCTTTCTATCTTCAAGCGGAGGGGGGGTCCGGAATCAGGCGTACATCTTTTCGACGGCCAAAATCGATGCACCTGGATCAACGACGCTCGGATGGTCTCATCCTTCTCAGCTGCTTTTATTTTACCCAGCGTGGGCCCCTTTCCATTCGTGTTGTATCTTCCCCCCATCTCACCGTCCGCCATGTTTCCCTCTCCTTTCCACGTCAGCCTCCCGCTAAAAGCAAGCCCATCATATCTCGTCCCCCGCTCCCTCTACCTATTGCTTTCTGCCATGTGTCTTCCTCTATCGTTCCTCTCATGCCTCGTCACTCCTCGTCACGCCCTCATGGTTTTGGTGCCATCACCCCCGTCATATGCCCTATCCTTCACACTGGCCTCCCCGCCTATCTACCAGGCCGTTCAGCTGATCCAGGTGGCAGCGCGAAGGGCCGTCCACGTCCCAAAGGTACCGAGTTGGCCGGACCTTTCTCAATCCCAATGAAGCAGTTATTGAAGTAGTTGGTGGTGGTTAGCCATCGCCTCCGCCATAATGGGAAATTCCGACGACGAATTAAAGGCATGTCGATTCGCCCACTGAATTGCCAAGAGTTAGATTGCGTCTGCCATACTTGCATGATCATTCAAAGATTGCAGCTGCAGGTTGTCAGAGGCCATGCAGACACAAAATTTTTAATGCAGCATCTCGATTTTGTTGTTGTTGTTGTTGTTTTGAGTATATGTAGGCGTTTTCTCCATTTTTGTATCTATCGATGGTAGAGCACATCTCCCGACTGTAAAGTTTTAATATCATTCTAGTTTCCTGGTTGTGCACCTGTATCTGGGATTTCTTGTTTTATGACAAACAATTTTCTTACTCCGTTTATATTTTCGTCCCATACCAGGTAGTTTGTGATCGAATGATTCGCATGAATTGTTGCAGTTTTGTTATGATAAAGGATTTGTTGTTACATTACTGTATTCGTTGGTCTCCTACATTTGAATGTAAGAGGATCTTGCATTTGGGCACTTTCTTCTCCAGACTGTTAGAAACCTGATGTTTATGACAGACCTTCGCACTCTTATCATACAAGTCTTCCCACTACTCACCCTTTGTTACAAATCACTGTTTGAATTTTATCTAAGACCCCATTTGCCCATGCATGCCTGGTCTAGTTTCATAGTTGAGACGATAATGTTCTACGTTTTCTTCCATTTGATCATTCCCTTATAAACAATCATGACATTAAACTGATGGGTGTTAGGCTCTGCTCCTGCAAGCAATCCAGGAGTGAATTATGACGCTAACAATGGCATGTAGAGTGGTACCACCATTCGGCTAGGGGTAACCATTGAGCCCACTGGTGTTGTTTTTCAGAGGCAAAGAACCTCAGATATGTTTCCAAAGACTTGTTGATGACTTTTGTTTGACCATTCGTCTGGGGATGATAAGTTGAGATGAGATGCAATTGTGTGCCTTGTAGCTTAAACAATTCTTGCCAAAAATTGCTTGTGAAAGTTGGGTCATGATCGAAAACAATAGAGTGTGGCATGCCATGAAGCTTGAAGACCTGGTCCATGAAAATTTTAGCCACTTTGGATGTAGTAAATGGGTGGTGAAGAGCACAAAAATGAGCATACTTGGAAAGGCGATCCACCACCACCATTATGACTGATTTATTCCCTGATTTGGGTAAGCCTGTAATAAATTCCATAGAGATAACCTTCCAAATAGCAGGGGGAATTGGAAGCGGTTGGAGTATTCCTGGAGATTTGATTGTTTCTCCCTTCTTGCGTTGACACACCTCACATTCAGTGACAAACTTACGGATGTCCTGTTTCATACCATCCTAGAAAAAAGAATGTTTGACCCTGTCATATGTTTTGGTGAACCCTGAGTGCCCCACTATAGGTGTAGCATGAAGCTCAAAAAGTACCGTGGATTTGAGCTTGGATTGTTTACTTAAATACAAGCGACCTTTTTATTGAAGCTCATCCTGGAGCCAGGAGTACCCTGGGGGAGTCGGAGCCTTGGTCTGCAATTGCTGGATTAGATGCAAAATTTTGGGATCTTGAAGCCATTCCTGGCGCACAGCTTGGAGCCAATCGAGTACAATGAAGGAAAGAGAAAAAAGGGATCCTTCATCTTCATATTTCTAGGACAGTGCATTCGCCACGACATTGTCTTTGCCCTTATTGTAAATGATCTCATAATCATATCCAAAGAGCTTAGTCACCCATTTTTGTTTCTCCTGGGAGGAAATGCGTTGTTCCAGAAAGTACTTGAGGCTTTGATGGTCGGTCTTAATTTGGAAGCGTTTCCCCAAGAGATAAGGACGCCACAGCTCAACGACATGCAAAATTGCCAACATTTCCTTTTCATAAATGGGTTTGCCCAGATTCCTTTTAGATAGTTGCTTGTTGGTGAAGGCAAAAGGTCGACCATCTTGCATAAGGACAACACCGATTCCCTTCTCTGAGGCATCACATTCCAACACAAAGGTCGTTGTGAAATAAGGAAGGGCCAGAACCGGAGTGGTGCACATGGCCGTCTTCAAGGTTTAAAAATCTTGAGTAGCTACTAGAGTCCAAGTGAAAGAGTTCTTTTTTAGAAGGGCCATGAGAGGTGCTGCAATCTTTCCGTAGTTCTTAACAAACTTGCGATAATACCCTGTTAGGCCCAAAAATCCACGCAAGATTTTGAGAGTCTTTAGGTGCGGCCAGTCTTGCATAGCTTCAATCTTTTTTGGGTCCACCCTGACACCATCCTTTCCCACTAGATGACCCAAGTATTTTACTTCTGAGGCACCAAAGGTGCATTTAGACTGTTTTAGGAAAAGTTGGTGCTGAGAGAGTAGGCGGAGAACTTGATCCACATGAGTAAGATGGTATGTCCAGGTTTTTCTATAGATGAGGATATCATCAAATAAAACTAATACAAAATGACGTAAAAAAGGGTGGAAGACATGGTTCATGAGGCTCTGGAAGGTGGAGGGGGCTTTACACAAGCCAAAGGGAATGACCAAAAACTCATAGTGGCCCTCGTGAGTGAAAAAGGTTGTCTTGGGAATGTTTGCCTCTTTCATACATATCTGGTGATATCTCAAGCGAAGATCAAGTTTGGTAAAGAATTGGGCACCACTCAATTCATCCAGGAGGTCATCAATGACAGGAATGGGAAATTTGTCTTTGATGGTCAGTTTGTTGAGAGAACGGAAGTCAGGACACATTCTCCAAGAATCTTCTTTCTTTAGTACCATGATGACCAAAGATGAGTAAGGGCTCGTACTAGGATGGATGACGCCTANTTTTTTTGTGCAAAGGGGTGGCGATATGGACGGATATTGGGGGGAAGGCTTCCTGGGACAAGGGGAATGGAATGATCATGAACACCGCGAGGAGGGAGTCCTTGGGGAGTGGAAAATACCATTTGATGTTTATAAAGGAGGTCTTGGAGGTTTTGGGTCACTAGGGGTGTCTCTGTGGCTTGTATGGCATGGAGTTGGGCAATGACAACAGAATGAACTTTTTTGAGCAACTTTTCCATGCGATGGGAACTGATGATCTTAGGTGAACCAGTAGTGATGCATTGGAATTTATATTGGTGGCCTTCTTGGTCGAATTGCATGGTTAAGTTCTTAAAATCCATGAGAATGGGACCCAAGATCCTTAGCCAATCTGCACCCAACACAATTTCGCAACCACCCATGTCAATAGCACACATATGGGATTTTAGGTGGTAGTCACCAATTTGGAGACACACATTTTCACAATGCCCTCCACATTTCATAGAACCACCATTGGCAATCATGATTTGGAAATTGTTGACAACATGGATGTAGCAATGGGTTTCTTGGGCAATGTG
>JASDQU010236387.1:10642-24649 GCA_032191745.1 Picea mariana
GCTGGGTGGTCAAGTCTTGTTTGATTTCCTCCATTGAGGACTGGATGGTTGTATTGATGGTGGCAACATTGACACTAAGTTATTTCACTTCTTGTTGGGTCTCGGTCAGATTAGATTGCAAGGTATTGAGGAGAGATTCCAAGTCTTAGCTACGGGTATGGGCCATGATGACAAGGGAGCTAAAATGGGGCGGGTGGGGTCAATTTTTCTTCTGAAAAGTGATATGTATGAATGTGATAAGGGGGAATAGATGAATCCAATGGAATAAGTCTCAAATAATGGTGAAAAAAATTTCAGACTTTTTTTTAACACCTGCAGAGTTATACTTCAGCCTGAAGAATACTGCAGTGATGAAATGACCAAATTCTTAACCAAGAATAAATGTGTAGTGATTTGGAAACCCAAACATAGTTGCATGGCAATAGATCTTGTCTGTTTTAATTTGTTTATGTTTCTTTCCCCCAGGGTTAGGTATTCAAGGGTTCTACAAACAAGGGTTTGCCCTGTGCTATAACTCTCTGATATAGGTGTGGGGTCCAATAGTAGTACTCGACCCAATATCTTAGGGCACTAATTAAGGAGGCTAGACCATGCCCTTAGCCGTACTAACCGACTACCCAGGTACTAGAGATTATCTTCCTGAGTGCAGTTCTTGGTGGCACTATAGAAGTCAAGCAACCAATCGATATATCTAAAGAGGTAAAGAAATCTAGGTTGATCCATACACAGGTGTTGTCTAATGTGCTACCACTCAAAGGGGTACCAACATGGGTTACAAGGGTGGCCAACAGATGTGCTCTGAAGTACCACTTGTATTTCCCACATGTATGAATTTCTCAACCACGGGTTTATGCACTTAATGACAAATCTTTGTGGCTTAAAGACGTCAGAATACATCTCTACCCTGAAAAACATTTAACCCACAATTTCTATCGAGGAAAGTTCTCTGATACCACTTGTAGTATACTAGATATAAAAAGTATGTAGAACATAAATAAAATGCTAGAAATGGCAGAATAACAACAATATAATGAGAACAATCACTACAATAACACTGAAATGATATAATAATAACAACAGAAATAACACGTTGATTCTGAGAGCAATGTTCATGGGCCTCTTCGAGGGGTCAACCTCTAGTGGAGAATATCTCTATTACAATATTATCCAAGATATGGTTCTCATACCCTCGACTCCTATTTATACTAAATATGTCTATCAAAAGAAGAATCTAGATGAAGATCCTTCTAAAAACGAAATCTTCTATTAGGTCTTCTTACATTCAACTTATTCTATTTTATTGCAAGGCTTTATTAATATTGACCTTTATTACATATGAATATATTATTCTACCTATGTGTGGGTTAGGACACTAACAACAAGGGCCCATCATTAGTTGCAGTATCCAAAACACAATCTACCCTAACATAGTAATAATATAGAGAAAAATATAACCAAGACATTCACAACCTTTATTTGGAACGCTTCTAGAGGTTTCCAAACAAAAAATCATGATAAGGTTGTAATATCAGTAACCAATAAATATTAAACAGACTAAAGGAAATGCGCATAGGACCACTAAAAACCTTCAGTCACAAAACACCATAAAATAGGTTATAAAATGGAAACCATTAACATAAATCACAACAGGATAAGGATATATATTCTAATAGGGATTACACCCAGAATCCCAAATGACAGAGTAAAGTTAGAGTAAGGAAAAACCCAGAGTTAGTATGTGACATAGAAACCCCAAGCATAAAGTAGTGCAAACTAAAAGATAGAGAAATAAAACACTGAGCCATCTAACTCGAACCAAAAGGAACCCTCGTCTTTCACTGGAAGTTTTCCAAATAGTAAATTGAAAGATCGAAATCCATGTGGGGTTGTGGGGACGTACCCCCTAGCTCTCATTCCAAGAAGTCACACCTGGCACACATAAGGTTTTCCAGAGGAGGCTAGGAATAGGTGTGTAATTAAGAACACAAGGAACGCCAATTAAAACCTTAATAACTGCCAACTATTTTTGTATTTTATATCAAATCATGATTAACGCTGACCAAACTAACTGTAATTGCAATATGATTATCAATTTAATCCTTTCACCTATTTTTCCATGTGTGAATGGTTGGGACAAGACAACATTAAATTGCAATGACATAGTAATGAAACAAATTAATCCACCAAGTTAGGTTATAACAAAATAAAAGTAGTGACAATGCTCCCCTTATAATAATCAATGAAGTTTTTTAATACAAGATTTATACTATGGAATTGTAATATGAAATCATAACCTTTCCACATAAATTATAACACAAATTTGAAGTTGTACCATAAAGACTGTATCTTAGGACAAGCAAGTCTAGTAGGATTGCATGTGGAATTGTTATACTATTAAGGTAAAAAGAATTGAAAGGTAAGAGATATATGATTAATGAAATTTAGATGATAAAAAATAATTGAGTAATACTCTTACTTAGTTGAGAATAAAATATTGTTATATAATTTTTTTTTTATGGGTATGTGACATAATGGTATGAGAGATTTAGGAACCACACTTGGACTTATGAGCTCAACCATGTAGACTAATGTACTATTGTTATATTTTCTTCTTAACACTAGGAAGAATATTTTTTGTTGTAGGAAAAAGGACTGAAGTACCTATCTTACTCGAAGAACGACACATCAAAACAAACCAGAAAATATCAAACAAGGAAATATTGGTGAGGGAAATATACAAGTAAATTTGAATGAAAGAAGTGATAACAAACAATTCAAATTAATTCGGACTGTACATGGTCTAAGAGAAGAATAAAAAACTGTTAAGGAATATAATGAACGAATTATAAATACACAAGAAAAACTTAATGCAATATTGTTATACAATCTGTGTAATCATAAATCTGACAAGAATAAAGGTCAATTTTCCAGTAATTCTCAAACTAATCTGCACAAAAAGAAGTCTAGGAAATTCAAACACATTGAATCAATGACATAATCTGGTTTTAAAGAAACTGAAAATTCAAGTGAAGAAAATGCTAAAATGGAACAAGGAACTAAAAATAAACATAAGCATCATGAGGAAATCATGGGATAATTAAAAAAGATAAAACCTCCAATATTTAATGGTGAAATTGAGACTGGAGAAGAGGCAGAAGCTTGGCTTTTTGGAATGCAAAAATACTTTCATATATATAATTATTCAAGTGAACTTAAAGAAAGAATGACCATCTATAATGTGACTGAGAAGGAAGATATCTGGTGGCAAGATATAAAAAGGGTAAGTAATATTAAGGAACATAAAATCACTTGGAAAATTTTTAAAAGATATTTCAAGAAGAAATATCTATTAAAAATACATATTATATATTAAGCCCTAATTAGTGGCACACTACCCATTAATTGGGGGATATTACATTAGTATTGCTATTTTATTTATGTCGGCTTGGGTTCATTAGTTGTAATTGTACCTCCTAGTCTCCTATATACACCAAGGAGACCTTTTCATTTGGAATCATCTTGTATTTGTAAATTTATGGGGTGTATAAGGAGGTTTCCCCCTCGAAGAGGATTATTATCTGAAATTATCTCTTTTTCAAGGAGTTGAGTACTTATTATAAGGTTTTTTATGCTATTTTGATATTTGGTTCTTAACATTTGGTATCAAATCTCAAGGTGTTGGGGTTTCGCTGTTGCATCTGAGACACCTTGGAATTTTCTCTATAACTTGTTTTCTACAATGTTTTAGACATAAATAATTGGAGGATATTTATTATATGGATCAAAGTACCCGTGGTTCAAATTTCATCTCTCGAGGCCTTATAATTTTGAAGATATATCCTATGTAAGATAGGTTTATGGAATCATCTTGAATTTAGTCATCTCATAATTTTCACTATAACATTTTTTCTATGATGTTTCAGACCCTGAAACTCAGAGGATATTCATATAAATTATCAAGGTAGCTTTGATAAAAAATTAAGCTTTTGGTTCATCGTAATTTTGTAGATACACCCTTTGTAAGATAGGGTAGCTGACTAGTCATATTAACTAGTATCAAACATGTGTACCTGATAAAACAATGATATCTTCTTCAGTGAGTATCCAAATAAAGTGAGACTAGTTGCATTGGATAGTGGATAGTATTTAGTATTTCCGGTGCACGTTTCAGAATCAAATATCATATATTGTGCTCTTGGAAATATTTACAAGTACACCCTCTTTGAAGGGAAACAAAACAACAAGGTGTGGGGAAGTTACCATAACTTCAACTTGGAACATACAATTTTGATCAGACCTATGGAATTGCAGAGAAGATGTATCACAGAACTACAAAATGAAATTTTTAGACCTATAAGGGATGGAATTTTGGAGATACGATAGAAGAAAGATCATATAGAGGAACCACATCGAAATCAAGGTTTAAAATTGATACTTGGAAAACATGCCACCAAAAAAGGGAACTTATACAAAAAATAAGCCTTCAGACAATCCTACTTGGACTCTTGATGAGGTGAAGAAATGTGTAGGGACATAAATTATTTACAAAATAAGTTAGTAACAAAAGATGAACTACAAGGGATGATGGATTCAACTGAAGATAAGTTGGAAGCAATAATGGATAATAAGATGAATTTTTTAAAAAGGGAGATCATGGAAGGATTGAAATATTTTCTAATAGAGAGGCCACCTGAAAGTGAAAATGTATCCCGTGAAATTCATGATGAAGACACAAGGAAGATGAATCAAAACTGGAGAAAATGCAACTTTGTGTTGAAGACCAATCACTTTCCTAAGATCGATATGAGTAAGTTTGATGGCAATGATACAATCACATGGATACTCCATATGGAGCAGTTATTTGATGTACATGATGTGCCACACACACAAAAGGTACGAATTGCATCTTTATATTTAGAACCCAATAAATTTTTGTGGTATCGATGGCTTTCTTCTCACAAATCACTTGTCACTTGGAAAATTTTAATGGAATAAATGATAGCACACTAGGAGGATACGAGAAGCAATACCTTCTTCATCCAATTGATAAATCTCAAGTAAAAGGGTTTAGTTGTAGAGCACATTGATAACTTCAAAAGATTGAAAATAAAGGTAAAAGATATTCTAGATGAGCACATGATTTATGTATTCATAGGAACTTTAAATTATAACATTCAACATGAGGTTCACCTTTGGGAACCCAAATCATTGGAGAATGCATTCAGGGTGGCGAGAAATGTTGAAAGTAAAAATATGGCTATGGCTACTAGAAGGACCACTCCTAACATCTATCGATATAATAATGTTCCTTCTTCTAAAACACTTCAACCTACAAGGTTGACACCTAAAAAATTGGAGGAAAGAAGATAAAAAGGTTTATTCTTTAATTGTGACAACAAGTATAGTAAGGGACATAAGTGTGGGGAGAACAAATTATTCTACATAGATTGTGAAGAGGAAGAAGAATAAGAACCATCTCAAGATGAAAACTTAGAAGATATTTCTTCTTAAGAGCTGACTCACACCATATCATGTAATACATTGGCTAGAATTATCACTTATCAAACCCTCAAGATCGAACGATATATCAAAAATAAAAAGGTAATAGTCCTAATTGATTCTGGTAGTACTAATAATTTTATTCACTATAAACTAGCCAAATCTCTCAATTTCTTTATATATCCAATGCTAGAGTTTCAAGTAATGATTGCAGATGGAGGAACTATCAATTGATCAGGAAAATTCCATATGATCAATCTTACTATGGGGGAATATGTAATGAATAGTCCAATGATTTATATACCCATGGGTGGTGTTGATGCCATACTAGGAGTCCAATGGTTACAATCACTGGGAACCATTGCTTTTAATTTTCACGAACTTTTCATAAAATTTTCATTGGAAGGAAAGGAAATTGAGTTAAGGGGTATCACAGGGAAACCCAGTAAGGTGATAATCTCTAATGGCATGGAAAAATTATTGAAAAAGGGGCATCAGGGTGTAATTGTACAACTATGCTGACTACATGTTCAAACATCTAAGCCATATATTCCTCTAGATCTCCAAGGGATAATTGATAAGAATTCCAAAATATTTGAAGATATTCCTAGAGGTTGTCCACTCACTTGAAATCATGATCATGCTATTCACTTAAGTCCTGGGAGTGTTTCTCCCAACATCAAGCCTTACATATACCCTTATGCCCAAAAGAGTTAAATTGAGTGTATGGTTGAAGAAATGTTAGAGGCTGGCATTATTAATCCTAGCCAAAGTTCTTACACTACATTGGTGGTAATGGTGCTCAATAAAGAGGGCTCATGGTGTATGTGTCCAGAGTATAGAGAGCTTAACAAGATCACTATTAAATAAAATTTTCCCATTCCCATGATTGATGAATTGTTAGATGAACTATATGGATCAATCTACTTCACAAAGTTGGATCTTCATTCAAGGTATCATCAAATTAGAATGAAGGAAGAAGATATCCAAAAAACAACATTCCGAAATTTTGAAAGCCATTATGAATTTTTGGTCATGTCATTTGGCCTTACAAATTCGCCTTCCACATTACAAGGGTTGACAAATTCCATTTTCAATCCCTTCATTTGAAAATTTTTGTTAGTATTTTTTGATGATATACTAATATATAGAAAATATTGGGAGGATCATGTTCGACATGTTGACAGGGTCCTACAACTAATAAAGGAGCAACAACTATATGCCAAACCATCCAAATGTTTATTTGGGGTGAAGGAGGTTCATTATTTGGGTCATGTTGTATCTCATGAAGGTGTCAAGCTAGACCCTAACAAGATTAAGGCCATGATGGACTGGTCGATTCCCAAAACATTGAATAATCTTAGAGGATGTTTGGGTTTGATAGGTTAGTACCACAAGTTTGTTCATAACTATGGAAGAATAACATCACCTTTAACAACATTAACTAAGAAGGACTCATTTTCATGGAATCTAGAGGAAGCTCAAAATTTTGAACAACTTAAAGATGTAATTTGCAAATCTCTTGTCTTGACCACACTATACTTCACAAAAACATTTATTGTGGAATGCGGTGCCTTAGCAAATGGCATTGTTGTTGTTATAATGCAAGAAGGAAGGCCCCTTCCATTTGAAAGTCGGCCACTCAAGGGAAAGGACTTACAAAAACCCATTTATGATAAGGAAATGATGGAAATACTACATGCATTGAAGAAATTTCACCCTTACCTAATAGGTAGGAACTTAAAGGTAAAAGCATACCATGATAGTCTTAATTACTTGTTGGAACAAAGACTATCTTCAGAAGAACAACAAAAATGGGTGACCAAGATGTTGGGTTATGATTTTTAAGTCATTTACCAAAAAGGGAAGCACAATTTTGTGGAATATGCACTCTCAAGAAAGGATGAATATGTTGAGGTCTTTGTCTATTCTATCTCGATCATCCAACCTGGTTGGTTAATAGAAGCAAGAGATGAATGGAAGAATGAAAAAAAAGTGTGGAGTCTCATTCAAAGGTTGCAACAGGGTTCTTGTGAATCATATATATTTCCATGGAAAAATGGTTCACTATGGTACAAAGATTGCTTATATTTATGTAAGAACTCCCAACTTAAACAAAAGGCACTCTTGGAATTACACACCTCTCCAGTAGGAGGGCACTAAGAATTTTTCAAAAACTACCACATGGTCAAGAAGATCCTTAAAATTGATGTTCAGAGGTTTGTGGCATAACGTTTGGTTTTCCAACAAAATATGGTGGAAACAATTAAGAACCCATGTATTTTACAACCATTAGCCATCCCAAGTCAGCTTTGGGAGGATGTTTCCATGGATTTCATTATAGGGTTACCAAAGGATGAAGGAAAGAGTGTCATCATGGTTATTGTTGATTGACTGACCAAGTACACACACTTTTGTGCACTCTCTCACCCTTTCAGATCCATTACAATTGCCACCCATTAATGCAAATAGTTCAAAATCTACATGCAAGTCCAAAGATTATTGTAAGTGACACAAATCCCATCTTCCCTGGAAATTTTTATACATAATTAGTTTCTTGTTTGGGTACTCAATTGGCCCATAGATCATTTTATCATCCTCAATATGGTGGACAAACTGAGATAGTGAACACATGTTTATAAGGCTACCTTAATTTCTTTGTCTCTGATAAACAAACACAATGGTTAAATTGGTTTCCCTTGGCAGAATGGTGTTATAACACTTCCATTCATACTGAAAAAAAAAATGACACCATTTATGGAACTCTATGGATATCACCCACCGTCCATCACTTCTTCTCTAAAAGAAAAATCTAAGGTTCAAGGAGTGGAAGATCACATCGAGCATCAACAAAAGGTTCTCCAACTCTTAAAGGACAACTTGACCATGGCACATAATCGCATGAAACAACAAATAAATCAACATCGTAGTGAAACAAGTTTTGAATTAGGGGATTAGGTATTTTTAAGACTAAAACCATACAAAAAGATGTCCCTCAAGAAAGACAAGAAGGATAATAAATAATCACCAAAGTACTATGGCCCTTATAAGGTGTTTCAAAATATTGGTACTATGGCATACAAATTGGAGTTTCCTGCATATTCATGAGTACACCTAGTTTTCCATGTTTCATTCTTAAATAGTGTTATAGGTGACAATATCCCTATTCAAACTATATTTCCAGAACTTGACGAAGAAGGAAAAATCATATTGGAGCCTAAAGCTATCACTGACACAAAAAATCACCAACTGAGGAATAGATCCATTTCAAAGTATCTCATTAAGTGGAAGAAACTACTTGCTGAAGATTCCATTTGGGAAGATGGGTATTTTATACAGAAGCACCCAGAATTACTCAAGCATTGCAGACAAGAATTGTCTGAAGGGGAGGGGCATGTTAAGCCCTAAATAGTGGCACATTATCCCTTAATTGGGGCATATTACATTAATATTGTAATTTTATTTATGTCATCTTGGGGCCATTAGTTGTAATTGTACCTCCTAGTTTTCTAGATATACCAAGGAGACCTTTTCATTTGGAATCATCATGTATTTGTAAATTTATGTGGTGGATAAAGAGGTTTCCCCTCAAAGAGGCCTAGTATCTGAAATTATCTCTTTTTCAAGGTGTTGAGTACTTATTCTGAGGTTTTTTATGCTATTTTGATATTTGGTTCTTAACATTATGAAGGTAAGGCTAATTTTTTTTATGATATGAAATTGGGAAATTTAACCATGAAAGACTTTTGCAACAAATTTATAAGCTTATTGTGCTATGTACCATATATTATGGATGAAAAACCAAATATACAATGCTTCTTGAGTTGTTTACCTGCCTCATATAATGATAGTATTGAATTTGAAAATCCTAAGACTTTAGAAGAAGTTATGCGTAAGGCTAAACTATGTTTTGAAAAATATAAAAATGAAAATGAAAATACTAAAAAATAGAAGGGAAAGAAAGTTGAAAGGTTTGATCCATGAAGAAAAGAAGGAATTTTTTTCAATAAGAACATTGCAAAAGGGTTTCAAGGAAATAACTACAGAAATGATAAGCCTTATAAACCGTTTGATAATAGAAATGAAAAACCAACAACTTTTTGTAACAAAGAAACTACCCAAAAGGAACCAATAAAGTGTTGGGAGTGTGGTCAACCACATTATTTTAAAGATTGTCCTCATAGGAAGAAAAACAATAACAATATACATACAGTTTAAGAATCTACTACAGTTGGTGAAATAACAATGAGTACCCTAAAACATTAGCACAGCCTTGGAGAATAGACAAGAAGATCATCAAGCTTCCATGGTTGAAGTAGAAGGTATGTTGAATGATCAACCAATTTCAATTTTGATTTATCTAGGTGCTAGTCTAAGTTATGTTTCACCTAAGATAGTAGAAATTTGTAAACTATAGAAAGAAAAATTTGAAAAAACATGGATAGTACAACTTTCTACAGAAACAAAAAGGAAAGTTAAAAAAATTGTTAAGGGTTGTGAAATTAGTATGAATGGCTTTAAAACTCAAGTATATTTGAATGTTTTGCAACTAGGATCATATTATGTATTAATTGGCATGGACTGGTTAGAAAAATATAAGGTAATTATAAATTGTTATGACAAAAAATTTACTTATGTAGATGGGAATGGTAACATTACCAACATTAAAGGAATACCAAGAACCATTAGTATTATAAAGATATCAACATTTTAGATTAAAATA
Organism: Picea mariana; assembly: GCA_032191745.1. Lineage (NCBI taxonomy): Eukaryota > Viridiplantae > Streptophyta > Pinopsida > Pinales > Pinaceae > Picea > Picea mariana. Next base: position 20,865 of record JASDQU010236387.1, read on the forward strand.
TGTGTGCGTAAGGGATGCAAATTATTTGTTGTTCATGTAATATATAATGAAAAAGAAGAAAGTAAGAAAGATATAGAAAATTTCCCTATTTTTCAAGAATTTCAAGATGCATTTCAAGAGATTCTTGGATTACCTCCTAAGAGAGAGAGATATATATCTATAGACTTACCACCTGAAGCAGTGCTAGTTTCAAAGGCTCCATATCGGACAATTATCTCATAACTTAATGAACTAAAATATCAACTTCAAGAGTTATTAGAAAAAAAATATATTCAATCAAGTGTATATCCTTAGGAAGCATCGATACTATTTTCTAGGAAGAAAGATGGAACCTTAGGACTATGTATAGATTATCGACAACTTAATAAAATGATAGTTAAAAATGTATATTCTTTACCCCGCATCGATGATATATTCGATCAAGTACGTGGGGAAACAAACTTTTCAAAAATCGGTTTACAAGCAGGATATCATCAAGTAAGAGTTAAAGACGAAGATAGATAAAAAACAACTTTTAGAACGAGATATGAACATTACGAGTTTGTAGTGATATCGTTTGGGTTAACAAATACCCCAACCTCATTCATATGTCTAATGAATAGTATCATAAGTAAATACTTAGATAAATTTGTAATTGTCTTTATCGACAATATACTAATCTACTCAAAGAATGAATAGGAGCATGAAGAACACTTAATAATAGTTCTACAAATCTTGAGAGAACATAAGCTATATGCTAAACTTAGTAAATGCGATTTTTATAATGATAAAATTCAATATTTAGGACATATAGTTTCCAAAGAAGGAATAGTTGTTGACCTTGAGAAAATAAAATCCATTATGGTCTGGCCAATTCCAAAATTTATTTCAGACATTAGATCATTTATGGGTATAACAGGATGTTACTGGAATTTTATTAAAGGGTTTTCAAATATTTCTCATCCTATAACATCCCTAAAAAAGAAAGGAGAAAAATTTATATGGTTTGAAAAATTCCAAGAAATTTTTGAAAAAATAAAACATCTCCTAACAAAAACTCCTATACTAAAAATAAAATATCCATACAAGGACTTCATTGTATGCGTAAATGCATTCATTTAAGGGTTGGCAGAAGTATTAATGCAGGTTAATCATGTAATTGATTCTGAATCTAGAAAACTTAAGGGACACAAAAGACATCATGTAATACATGATTTAGAATTAGCCATGATAATACACACACTAAAGATGTGGCAACACTATTTGATAGGACAAAAATTCCTATTGTTGTCAAATGATATTGCTTTAAAATACCTATTTGATAAACAAAATCTTAACGCTTGAGGGGAAAGGTGGTTAGACTTATTGAGAAAGTACGATTTTAAAATAAGACATATCAAGAATAAAGAAAATAATATAGAAGATGCCTTAGAGGATATAGAATAGAAAAGTAAATACGAAAGTAATTATGAAACTGATTTAGAGGAAAAAGTCAATATTGCCACTGAAAAGGATATAGAATATCAGAGTATTAAATCTAAATTAGTAGAAAATCAAGATGAAACTGAAAAATTAGACTTCAGGATTTCTAAAAATGGGTTGTTGATGTATATAAATAGGATGTATATACCTGAAGAATAAGAAATTAAATTACTAATACTGAATGAATTACATAAAAATCCATACTGTGGACATCCTGGCTATCATAAAATAGTTATTGTGTTAAGAAATGAATTTTATTTGCCTAACACGAAAGGAGAAGTTGTTGAATATTTAGCTAAGTGCATATAATGTCAAAAAGTTAAATTTGAACATCGACATCTAGCCGAATTATTACAACCTTTACCCATACTTGAATGGAAATTGGAAATTATAAGTATGGATTTTATAACAGGTTTACCTAAGAGTAATAAACAAAATGATTCTATAATGGTTGTTGTTGATAAATTGAGTAAAGTAGCACACTTTATACCAGTTAAATCCAGTTATAAAGATATTAACATAGAATATATATTTATGAAGGAAATCTTCCTACTACATGAAATTCCTAAAACTATAATCTCAGATAGAGACATGAATTTCACAGGAAATTTTTGGAAAGACATGTTTAAAGGCTTAGACACACAATTAAACTTCAACACTAGTTACCATCCTCAAACGAATGGGAAAACTGAAAGAAAAAATCAAATAGTGGAAGATATCCTCATAATGTATGCCATGAATAGACCAAATAAATGGGAAGTATACCTATATTTGGTTGAGTTTTCTTATAATAATCATTTCCAAGTGTGAGATCAACTTAGTCCTTTTGAAATTATTTATGGAAGAAAATGTAACACCCTTGTTTCCGGGAGTAATCATGTCAATATATTAATGATATGACCTGAAATGTTAAAGAAAATGGAACTAATAGTGAAATAGGTACACCAAAATTTGAAAGAAGCTCAGGATAGGAAGAAGAGTTATGCGGATTCCAAAAGAACTCCAAGAGAGTTCAATATTGAAGACCATGTGTATACAAGTGTACGGCCTAAAATAAGTTCTTTAAGACTGGGAAGGTATACTAAATTAGCTCCTAGATATTGTGGTCCCTTTGATGTGATTGCACGAATATCACCTGCAGCCTATCAACTTGCACTTCCAACCACAATAAAAGTACATGATGTATTCCAATTTTCATTATTAAAAATATATATATACACAATCCTACTCATGTTGTGGCTTGGGATATGATACAAGTCAAACCCGAGGGAAAGTTCCCAATAGAACCAAATCACATTCTCGAAAGGAGGGATCTTACACTCTGGAATCGATCCATCATACTGGTAGAGGTGTAGTGGAGGCACCTTAGTCTTGAAGAGGCTAGATGGGAAATGGAAGATCATATGTAGAAATAATATCCATTTCTATTCCAGAATGATCCAGATCAAGATTAGATAATACTAAGGTTGGTGTTAAGATTTAAGGGGGGGTGGATGTGATACCCTGAAATTTTGAATTTAAAACATATTATTATTATTATTATTCTCACTACTGCATTTGCGTCAAGTTCCAATGGTGCGTTCGACGCAATTGCCACTTTCTATTATCGGAAGACTGACAAACCTCGGACCCCCTCAAATGTCGTTTCACATGACGTCGTTTTTCCGACGAACTAGTTTTCGTCTATATTGTGACGTTTCAAACGTGGCAAGAGAGACGTTGCAAACGTGGCAAGACCGACGTTTCAAACGTGGCAATACCGACGTTTCAAACGTGGCAAGACCGACATTTCAAATGTGGCAAGAGAGACATTGCAAACGTGGCAAGACTGACGTTTCAAATGTGGCAAGAGAGATGTTTCAAACGTGGAAAGATCAACGTTGCAAACGTGGCAAGTGAGACGTTGCAAACATGGCAAATGAGACATTTTATACATGGCAAGAGAGACACTTCAAAGGTGGCAAGACCGACATTTCAAACATGGCAAGTGAGACATTTCAGACGTGGCAAGAGAGAGGTTTCAAAGGTGGCAAGAGAGATGTTCTGAAGGTGGCAAGACTGACAGGAGGAGGTATTAGCTCTGATGTGGTTGCTATGGGAGCAACACTCTTGAACGTCATAAGAATGACGTCCATTAGGTGGCAATAGCGACAGCCAGGAGTTACTAGCTCCGACGTGGTTGCTATGGGAGCGACAATCTTGGAGGTGAAAAGAGAGATGTCTTGGACGTGGCAATAACAACGGGAAGAGAGTGAAAGACGTCACAATTGCCACCTTTGTGTAGGTATTTAAAAAAAAATACAATATCAATATCAAGACCTAAT